>JASANE010011469.1:0-50818 GCA_030248225.1 Trileptium ribeirensis
GTAGATATTGAAGAGTAAAGGTCCAAGGGTAGAGGCTTGAATAACACCACTGTCGACGGAAGATAAGTCAGATTCTGCGTTACCAACGCTAACATATTGGATCCTGTTGGTCAAACAAGACTCAATGTAACTTAGAAGCGGTTCGCGTATGCCGTAAGATTTAAGTTTTATTAAGAGCCGCTTGTGAGGTACTTTATCAAACGCTTTTTGAAGGTCAAGAAATACTATATCAACGGAATCGTCTTGGTCAATAATAGTTGAGACCATATCTACAAATTTTATGAGAAGAAGTTCACACGATCGTCGTTTAGAAAATCCGAACTGTGATGAATTGATCAGCTGGTTTTCTTTAAGATATTTAGATAGTGCATCACTGACGATTGATTCAAGCAATTTCGAGCAGGAGCTAGTCAGGCTGATCGGGCGAAAATTATTTGGTTCCAAGACTGAGCCCGATTTATGGATCGGAATAACTTTCGCGATTTTCCAATCACTGGGTATTGAACCTGTCCTTATGCAAGTGTCAAAAAGCTGTTTTAGCTGGGCTGCTAAAGCAAATTTTGTGCGCGACAGAAAAAGATTACTGATACCGTCATGTCCCGGACAAGCACAAGTTCGACAGTATTAATAGTTGTGATGGTGGTTATGGTTCGTAGAGGATATACTGGAAGATTGTCGTCTTCACAGGAATACACACTAGAGAAATACCTGTTGAAACAATTTGCGATGTCCAACTCGTTTGTAACAACAGATCCTGCCTGCTTGAGCACTGTGGGGCGCCTACGAGACTTTATTTTACCATTAAGATAAGAGTAGAAAGCCTTTGGGTTCAGGTTGATATTGTCAGCTACCATTCGCTCATATCGTTGCACGCTTTCTCTTACAAGTTTATCAGCTTCCTTTGTTTTGGTGATGTAGTTAATCCAGGTTTCATGGGTATTTTGCAGTTTATGTCGTTTAAAAGCACGTGATTGGGCTTTTATTGCTTCGTACGTACGGTTATTTGCCCACAGTGGTTTATTGCGGCGGCAATTACGAGAGTATTTAGGTATGTATTCCCAAGCATTGTTAATCGCTGTTTTTAGACTGCTCCAGATTTCTTCGCTCGAGTCACCGTTGATATCAGAAAGACATGTTGTAAGATAGTTTGCAATAAGTTTCCAGTTTGCTTTTTTCCAATCTATTGCTCGTTGCGATCTATATGCCGTGTTAACGGAGTGTGGTATATTTATTTCGCAGGTTACTGTATTGTGGTCACTGTTCGCAATGGCAGGTTCAGTTGTTACGTTTGTGATAGTGTCGTCGAAATTACAAAACACCAGGTCCAGAATATTATTTTGACGAGTTGCGTCATGTACATATTGCCGTAAACCAGCACAGATTATAGCATTCATAAAGTTTTCACAAGTGGTAGGGTAATTGTTTGTACTCCAATCAATGCCAGGGTAGTTAAAGTCTCCTAAAACTATCGCTCGGTCGCAAGGCAGGGAAGGTATAATTTCGATAATGTCACATAGCATATTATTGGCAGATTCATCATTAGTAGGCGATCGATATGCACATAAGATCAACAGACGAATACCATTTACTACAATGATACACCCGCAGATATCTTCGTATTCTGACAATAGACTATGCCATAAGTTTTCGGATATTAGTGAGCTGGTGATGTAGATTGCGCAACCGCCGCCTCTACTTATTATTAGTAGTCTTAACTGTCTTATTAAATGACACAAAAGATAGGAATTGTTTTGTCTTCTCCTTATTTTATCTATGTGTATTCTGTATCAATATAAAACCTTGGGGATTTCTTGGAGTGGAGTGTAGCCGAACATGGTGGGATTGTGACCATTCTGGTGGAGGCATGGCCGAGTGCGGGGAATTCACACACACCCATAACAGATAGGTTAGTATTTATCCAGCAATTATGTACAACAAAATATGCTTACATGTACAAATACGATAAAGCGTGAATTTTGTTAGCACAAAAATGATGGCCTAGCAGATCCAACTAGCCCACCAGCTCGGAACGCCAGAATCGCTCCATTAACATGAATATGAGGTCCACTAATATACACAAATATAAAGACATTATGAAAAACTATTTGAAAAATACCCGGTTTTTTAATATTTAACCCGGGTCTTACTATTTTTTGCACTAGCAATTTTGAAACTCCGCGATGTCCACGGTTTTTCTCAGATCCCCAGATTCCCCCGTGCTGATCACCGTGTGCTATGTGTACGTTATTTCGTTTTCGTGTGTTAATTGTTGCATGTTTTTGTGTCATTGTGCTTTCCTAATTTGAATAAACCTAGAAATTAATACGTGCCTCCTAAAACCTTTCTTCTTTATTCAGTTGCGAGTTCACTTCGTAGGCACTGGTCGTGCTTTAGTGCAGCTTAGAAAGCTCTGTAGTTTAATTTAACGACAGCAGGGTGATGTCATAATATGTTTACAAGAGTTACTGGTTTCAAGCATAGATCTTGCTGTATTTTA
The DNA here is from genome assembly GCA_030248225.1 of Trileptium ribeirensis. NCBI lineage: Eukaryota > Metazoa > Nematoda > Enoplea > Enoplida > Thoracostomopsidae > Trileptium > Trileptium ribeirensis. The sequence goes on from JASANE010011469.1 coordinate 2,498, forward strand.
GTGATATCAACACGAAGTGACAAGATAAAGGCCTGCTCTCAGAATACTACCAGGGGTGGATCCAAGGGGAATTGCGTATATTGCAATCCCACGCCCCTTTTCAGCAGACGATATTAAGTTTTTTGATGTTCGCATAGAAAATTTTTGGCCGGGAAGGGAGGAGGTCGTCAGGAGAGTAAATTTATGAAATTTTTAGGAACTCGAAAGTTTTCTCTTCAATTTTGCCAATTTTAGATAAATTTTCCCTAATTTCGTCTATTTTAACTCAATTTTTGCCATTTTCCCCATCTTTGCCAATTTTCGCTGAAATTTTTCGCTCGTCATCATCGCGCGGCGGATATAATTTTAGAGTCAGCGGAGGCACTAGGTGTAGGACAGGGTTGCGAGCCTGCCGGTTCGCAATCTCCTCCTTTCGAAAATCCTAGATCCGCTACTGAATACCACTACAATCTGCGAATTATTATTATATATACAATATTATATTACGGCATTATTATTTTATAGCATTTTAAAACTTTACCATTTAAACTAGTTCGCATATTAGCTTGAAGTAAATCTGCTTTTGCATTAAACATTGTCAGTTAAGTTCCCGTTCTTGTCTAATGCGGTAGTCTGGGTTTATTGTTTCGTTGGAATAGTTTAATATGAAATATTTTCGGATTGGAGAATTATATAATTACTTCTTGTGTTTTATGATCTCGCTTTGTGATTTAGCGTTTATGATCTCCCACTGACCTCGTCGCCAGTGTTACTTGTTTATGGACGACCCTTTATTTATGTACGTTGGATTGCATGTACGTATGAAAATGCCGAGTATCGTGTTACGGTTCCGATCCATTCTATTATAGCAATAATACTCCTGTATTGTAACAATACGCGCCGACAAAGATAGATGGTAGTTCGCGCCTGTTCTACTACACACGCATTAACTAGCGTGATCCATGGCCGCCTATAAACGTTGTAGCAGTAGGGGCGTAGCCAGAATATCCAAACTGGGGGGGGCACCAAGGCTTTCTGGAGTGGCACAAAATCCGAGCTGGGGTACACCAAGGCTTTCTAAAGAGGCCGAAGTTACTTTTAAATACGAACTGTGGGCACAGCGCCAAACTGGGGGACGGTTCTCCGTGCCCCCTCTCCCTTGGCGACACCCCTGGCCAGCGGCGAAGCCTCGTGTCTAAGTCAATGCCATGAGATCAATTTACTTAAAAAACCATGAGATCCTAAGCCGAACATTAACAAATGTTAGTAGACGGTCACTTATACAGCAAGTCTCTCCACAGTTAAAACTGAGGTACAAATATACTAAATACAAGCAGCTGATTCAAGCGTTCACGGAACTTAGCTCACGCAATAATGAAAGAACACTTCTGATTAGCCTTAATTATTGAATACAAAACTTTAAACTATATAATTAAAACATTATATAATAAGAATAATAATGCAATAATGCAGTATTACAACAACGATATTCGTACAATAACACTCATTTTACACCCGGAAATAAACGCTTGAACTAACGGATACATCACATTACCTAGCTATAACATTAACGGAAATATATCTCATCACAATTTCGACGTCCAACCATGTTGTAAGTTTGACTGTTGATGATTGATCGCGAAAAAATGTTCCTGTGGTTTCCCTACATGTACCGTAATAAAAGGGATCTCTATAATAATAGATGCGAACAGTTACTGTATCTATGGAGCTAAATTATTAAACGAATGTTCGGCTGATAACCAGAGCCGTGCCTACAGATTCCAAGACTTCCATAGAAATCTAGCACTGGGTCCCATCCTGTTGCAGATTCAGGATGTCACGGTGGAGAGCCTAAGACACCGCCATGTCCCCCCTCTCGCCGGCCGCCATCCCGCAATTTTTCCAATCCCCAGTTACGTATGATTTTAGGCAGGAACTGAACTTAACGCAGAGAGAAGAAATTTCTAGCTACTATGATGTTTAATTCCAAAGTTCTAACATCTTATACACATTTTCTAAGAAACAAACTTCTTTGCTGCCCAAAATAAGCAAAGACTAGTAAAAACTGAGGCTTCTGGCTTACAGCCAACAAGCTAGATAGACACCCTTCTTCCGGGATGCCGTTTCAAAAAGAGCACAAAATGTGCTATTGGGTACCAGTAACTAAAATCAATTTCCTTTCTCCGATCAAAACAGTGTAAACTTTGCCAGAGTTGATACATAAGGCAAGTCCGTAGAGAAGCCTGTCTGCAAAAGTTGTGTCACAAGGCAGATAAAAAGAAAAGAAAGCGCTCTAGCTTGCAGAACAATAGACATAAAGAATAAGCACATAACAATACAACGCTGCTGAGAAATTGAATAAAATTAGAATCAAGGAGATAGAAAGTGATCAAAACGAGTCAATAGTTATACCGCCTCGCCTTCCTCTAGTTTACCGGTATTGACAAACACTGATAAGACAACAGGGTTGTCGCGCACAAAAACAACCTGCAAAATTGTGAGCAAACCAAAAACAGCCGAAAAATTGTGAGTTTTGAGTTTTACGCAAAATTGTCGATGAGTCGGGTTTAAAGCATTCGTGGTATGGTCTTCCATACTAGTTTGCGGTTGCTACAAGGTTGAGAAAGGTGGGTTACAAAATTACGGCTTACGTTGAACATGTAGGAATGAATCTGTCCACTGAAGGCGGGCAGAGTTTTGAAAATACTGGGAAAGATAAAGAAGTGAAAGTCAGATTGCCGCCAGTCAGATAATATAAACTTTTTATGTACAAAAAATTTATACGATTCCCCGGCGGATCATAGTCTGACCGAAAGGAACCGCTTAGCTTAGCAGGCTGCAGGCGGGTTTACCGGGGTGTTCGGCCCGGCTCCTATGCTGGCCCACATATCTAATGGTATGGAGGTCCCCCTGAGGGAGGGTCACCCCCTAGGCCTGCTCGCGGGTAATAAAAGTCTAACCTGTCATACCACGATTTCCTTTATCAGGTCCTAAACCAAGACCCTTAAAAAGCTCTTGGAACGGTAAGGCACGTTTCCCTAGGAGGGCTTGACAAGCCGAGGGACTATCCCGAAACCCTTGAGCAACTAGGACGCAGTGGTGAGGTTGTGCTACCTTGGCTAGATTGAGGGCGTAGCTGGCTGGGCCTAGACGGTCCAAAGTATTTGAGAGTTATAAAGGTAGCGGGGTGAATGTTTGCTCCAGGGAGTTTTGTGACCTATGCAACAAAACTAGTTGCTGAAGTGGCACGGGCAGTAATGATAACACGGGCGAGTCCAGCTGGGCGTAGCTTGGGCCTAATTTAGCATAGCCGTGTCAACAATTCGACCTGAGTATTTCTATGTATATATTAAAGTCGAAGTAAACTTTTGAGCGGGGATGGGGTGCCAGTAACGCGGCACGGTGGTCGCGAGCGTTTTGGGCGAGTAGCCAGAGGTAGCGTGCGGGGAGGGACCGGGAACATAGGCCGGACAGCGCTAGACATAATTTAGGGGAGATCCGTACATTTCTCTAAAAACAGGGTATGCTTAAACTTAATCAAGTCCAATTCTCCTGGAATGAATACACACGCAAAAACGTTTACTTTCGCTTCTCTGCTTTTTTCATTTAAACCCTCGGCACGACATAAACACATCACCCAATCGGGTGCGCTTAAAGTATACACTATATACACTATAAGATATACAAAAACCCGGGCCCCACACAATAATGTATCGTGGCCCTTGATTCAAAGTATATATGTGAGAAATTTGGACGTGATAAGAATTTTTTTATAGTTAACAACTCAATTTGGATGACGAAATTATACCTTGTGAGCTACATTTGGGCTCTTTTAGAAACGCGGAACCCTCAAAGATTTAATAGTTAGCAGCCCCTGACTTGGAGGATGAAATTACATTTGTAAGCTCTGTTTAGGCTCTTTTAGAAATACGGGGCCCTAGCCCTATAATTTGCGACTTAGAATTTGTCTCAAGATTCGAAGATGTAGTTAATTCCGGAGCCCTTGGACGTGATCGTTATATCTGCAGCCTACGGTAGACTCCCAACAGTACAGTACCGAAACGTTCCATTTTATTGTAATTTGGAGTGCACTCCAGAAGCCTAGGCAAAAGTGGCCCCGGGAGCAGAGAATCAGTTGAATTATGGCGGGTGGAATTTTCACTTTGTTTGGCGACATTTTTGCCGATACCTCGGGATCTAAAAACAGTAAGCGGTCGGTCGGAATCTTGCCCTGGTAGACCGGCCAATTTTAATTGTATCTCACACGAAAGGCCGTTGGAGGCCGATTTAGACGCAAGAAACCCAAGATTTAGGTACCCTTGTTCAGTTTAGGGGATCCTGAGCAGACCCGTGGGGGTGGGCGGCCCCGGTTTTCGACTAATCAGTTAGGGTGGGACCCGATAAGTGCACCAAGCTCAAAAAAATCTGGAACTTTTAATTATTCTATGTATCCTTTTAGGTTTAGAAAATCGGAAGCTTAATCGCCTGTTCGGGAGTCCGTAAGTACTTAGGGGAAACAAATTTTTTTGACCCGCCTGGACAATTTGACGCCCCTACGGAGTCCTTAATATGGTTTAGTCACCACCGTTCCCTTTTAGGAGGTCGTTCCTGCCATTAAATATGTGGCTCGTCCCGTTCCCATGCGTCTGCGGCGTGGAAGGCGACTGGCCAGGAAGGCATGTAGACATTATGAAATGTGCCATGTTGTTGCCGATGGTTGGCCATTAAATTGTTTGAGTTCGGCCGTCCAAGATAAAGCGTCCTGATTGGTGGCGGCCCGTCGAGGTACCGGCGGCGCGATGAAGATAGCGGTAGCGGCCGCGACCCGGCGGGAGAGCACACCGAGGTGCCGCTTGAGTTTGCGAAAGGCGGCATTGGGTAGGGACGCGTGGAGCTGCTGCATTGGCACCCTGCGATAGATATACTGGAAGCCGACGGGGATAACGATGCAGCTGGTTTGGGGCGTCACGATGGCATTTGCCAGCTGTAACAGACGCACCATCGTGGATTCCGGCCATCCATTGACAATCCATTTATTGTTCGCTGCCATTTCGAGGATGGGTAGAGCTAGGGCATCGCCTACCACGATTGTTGTTGGCGATTGTGCATGACCAGTGGTGCGGTATTGCACTTCCTCGAGTAGGCGCCCCGTAACATTGTGGCAGCGCACCGGGGCCTCACGTTGCTGTAGCTGTTGATTGGTGCGTTCGACGCCCCAAAAATTGTCCGTCGAGGCCTCTAGCAGTTATGGTCGTTGGTAAGGCGCAAAATTCGCGCATATTCCGGTATGGCGAACTTGCTGAGAGCATGGGCCTCATGATGTGCTCGAATAGCGGCTTGAGGCGCGCCTGGGTAATAGGGTCGATGAGCTCGTTTTTCAATTCACGGGGTCGTGTCTTGAGTTGCAGCGGTGTGCCGGTCATGAGCAGTAGCTCCCGAACGGCGTCCGTCAGTTCCAACAAAGACAACACCTCACTTAGTAGTGTTTCTCGACGGTTGACAAGGCGTTACCGTCGTGGGTGAATGGTGCCGGGTGCCTCGTGCATGTTCGATAATTCCAGCCAATCGGTGCCGTGGGACAGAAACGTAGCGTATGGTTTCGCTAGGTCCACACGGTAGGTTGGAAATGCCGGAAGCTGAAACCAGGACATTTTCTCCCCTTGGTGTACGACCTTAATTTTAGCCCATTGCGGAGGCTCGGTTCAGTTGAACAGATGGGCCTCGCGCATCTGGCATAATATGTCAGTGCCTCGAATTCGTTCTTCCGTCCACGCAACCAGCTTCGGCCAGAATGGTGGAAATACCACCGATTCAGCCCATCGTCGCCGCTCCTCGCCTCGGTTGAACGGTCCGACCGTATCCCAGGCTTCGACTCCCATGAGCGTCGCTGGCCAACTCGGCATGATGACGCTACGGAGGGCCTGGTGTTTTTGCACCATCCTTGTTCTCCGGGCTGTGAGTCCGGTGAACCACGTCGGGATGGTGACGTTGAAATCGTCCCAATGGGGAGCTGGCGGAGTTATGATAATGGCCGAATCTTCTCGAAGCTGACGCTCAAGGACCATCAAGTGGCACTTATTTCGTTTGAAGTATGCGCCAGGCGGAAAGACCTTGTTTGGCGAGTACCAAATATCAAAGTAGCCGCCTACGATCATGACGCAGTCGGTTGGCGGCGTCAAAAAGGCGTTCGCCCACTTGATCAACGCGATATGTTGAGTCCCATCAGTACGAATATTAGCCAGTTGTGTTCGTCGGCCACATACAGCAACGGCAGAGCCAGCTCGTCGCCGACGATGATGATTCTTGGCCACCGTGCTAGCTTGTCCTGGTGGAAAGCACGGACCTCGCACAATAAGTGGCCCAACACATTGTGGTAAGCTGGTTGGTTGGCGCCACATTCGCTTCGGTGGACGCCCGTTCCCAAAAGTTATCGAACAAATCGCAGAGGAGGGGCCGGATGCCGAAGTCCTCAAGCTCCTCCCGATACTCGAGGTCCTGGAATTTCACTAAACAGATCGGGCGCATCACGTGCGATTGGTACGATTTGAGCCATCGTCGGGTGTTCGCTGGCAGGGTACGTAGGATGGCGATGCTGCGGAGTTGGACCTCCGTTGGTGAGATGAGTTGGTCCAACATTTCATTGACGGCAGTGGTGAAGCCTAACAGCTCCAGGATCGTTAGGTAGTAATGTTCGGTAACATTGGCGAGTTGGCGGCCGTTGTGAACGATGCCGTCGGGTATGACGTGTTCGTTGGGCAGCCAGGTCCAATTTGACCGCTCGGGTGCAACCGCGTCGCAAAAGCGTGAGCAACTCATTTAGCGTTGGGAAACGGCCAGATATTGATGTCCATCACATGTTGCAGGCACGTACGGCACTCCCTGCGGAATCCTGGGCGTCTGGAGATCGTTAAGGCTGTAGCTGCGGCGCATCTAGAATGGAGAAAGCACTAGTAAATTTATGCAACACGGATGAAAATTAGGTCCGCCTTAACTCTCTTCCCTTTTCTTGGCTTTGCAGGGATTTTGGGTTCTACTTCGGGGTACGTGCTACTATGCCGGGCAATTTAATCTACCTGTGGGTCCGATTCATCGGACTCGGATTCCTCATGGGGTAGTGGTCGAGGTACACACTGCCGCCATGCGGCGGGGTGTAATTCCTGGCTAGAGAGGTAACGTGGGAATGTCGTTGGTGGTAGGGTTCCGCCTGGGGAGCGCTCTCCCATTAAAAGTTGTCTTGGGGTCAACATTGGTACACTGGTCATTGAGGTAGTGACACTAGTAGATTGTGTGCGTGTAGCAGAGGCTAGCCTAGTTGATGTTCCTGCAGTATCGCTAGTGGTTGTCCCTGGTTCCTGGAAAGTCACACGTTTGGGCCTGCGTAGGGCGTCTCCCACTTCCTCGACTGATGCTGCGCCGTATGGCCTAAACATCTGGTCTCTGGCCTGTCGATGCAGGAGGTGCCTAGTTGGGACCGTGGTATGGGCGGTATTGGGTCGCCTTATCCCGGAGGAGGTGGGGGTGGCGGCAGTGGTGCGTATCAACTCAGTTATGGTCACTGTGGACGTTCCCGGCTGTTCAGTAGGAACGAACTGGATAGTTGAACCTACTTGTGCCGATATGACTTGTTTGCGTGGAGTGGTCCGTCCGACAAGGGCCTTTCCTCGCTCTTCTGGCGGTGCTCCTGTGCGAGCAGGTGTATTTATGGTCACTGGACGGCCAGTTCCTCTCCGGGATGCTGGTGTTTCACTACTTGATTCCGAAAGTGTTAGTTCGCTTTGTGAGCCAGAGGTTCCCGGTTGCGTGCTAGGCGATCTAGAACCACTGCTTGAAGTTTCCTGTCCTGCCTAACCGACCCGCTCGGCTGAAGATGGTTCCTGTGAGGTTTGGCTAGTTCGCTCGTCGTCCGCTTCAGCTGCTGTCACGTCCACGGTCGTGCCATATCCGGAGGTGTCCGACCGGTAACTGGACACTGGCGACCCTGGGGGCCGGTGTATGATTGCCTGTTCACGAAAGACCCAATGGTAGGGAGACATAGGTCAGTCGGCGGCTGCTGGTGGAGCGATATAAGGACGAATTGTGGTATAGGCTCCTACGGTTTGAGTTGACATTTCCATTGGTACTCGCAGTCGTGACGCCATTATATGTTCAGCTGGTCGCGATTGAAACAATGGGTGGTCCTGCACAGCGAGCATAATTGCGTAGTGTAGATCCCCTGAAGTGTATGGTCCAGTTATGACGATTCCCCCGGAAGCTCCTCGTGGCGTGGTAGATAGCGTGATATCTGCTGGGTAGAAATGTTGTCCTTCGAGTATTCCAAGCACTACATTTTGCACGCCGAATGGAACTTCCTCGCTGGTAGCCACTATTCTTTCCATCGTGGTTACTGGCACAGTAGGTTGTCCGTATTCTATCTGTGTATCTCGGCTACCAGGGTCTGGTATGTATGAGAAGGCCTCCCGACAGTAACCTGTTCCTGTGCTATTGGTGGCCAGAATGGTTCTATTTCTCTATCCGGATCAGTCAGTGGAATCCGATTCCAAGACCGTCCTTGGATTCTGAGGTTCGTAGTCGTCAGTACGATACTCAATGTGTTCCATTGCCGCTTGCTCGGCCTCCATCTCACCGCATGACCGGCGATATAAGTTAGGGTCATTAGGGTCACCCATTTCTACTCTTTCAGTGTCGGAACTATCACTGATTGCTATTCTTACCGTACGTACTGCTACCTCGTCTACAGGCTCTATTTCAGTGACAAAATCTCTATCAGCGGTAATTCGTTGGGTCGGTTCATTCAAACCCCTTTCTAGTACGGAAACGTGCACTTGGCCTAGTCAGTCTCCTACGTTGGGTACTGGATCTAATGCCCTAAAACACGGCTTAGTCCTATTAATGTGCACGACATGCGCCGTACCTTACGGATTAGAATGTATTCGTACCGCATGCATGGCGGGGTGATCCCTAGTATTTCGTATGGTCCGCACCAACGAGGCGTGAGTTTTGTAGATGTTCCTGGCGTGGTGTCATGCTTATAAACCCAGACTAATTCTTCTGTTTGATAGGGTGGTTCGCGACCTCGCCTATCGTATCTCAGCCGGTTCAATTCTTGGGCGGCCTTCATTGATTGATATGCACGCTCCCTAATAGAAGCCATCCTATACGATGGTTGGCCCTATAGGAGTGGGCCCCAGTATATCCAGTGGCCGCAGTATGCGTGTTGTATTCTCCGGGCAACCTAGGATAAAATCCATGCATTACCAAAAACGGTGGATACTTTGTTGCTGTGTGTACCGACGAATTATGCGTCACTATACAAAATGGTAAGGATACATACCATGAATGATGATCATCTTGTGGTACACTTACTCGTAATAAATATATTAATGTCCTATTAAATCTTTCGATCTCACCATTTGCTTGCGGATGGTATGCTATGCTCAAACCTGTCAGCAAAAGTTGTGTCACAAGGCAGATAAAAAGAAAAGAAAGCGCTCTAGCTTGCAGAACAATAGACATAAAGAATAAGCACATAACAATACAACGCTGCTGAGAAACTGAATAAAATTACATTATGCGCCGTTCACAGAATAGTGCGTGCAGCGACTGGAAAATTTGTGTTACAAACGATGCGTCGTCCGTACCTTGTTATAAACGATCGATCGTCCGTATGTCAGGTTATAGACGACAAGGCGTCTATAAATTTGGTTACAGACGATCGATCGTCCGTAACAAATATTACAAACGACGAACTGTTTGTGATATTTGCTATGGACAATCGGTCGTTTATAACATTTGTTATAGACGACCAGTCGTTTATAACAAATGTTATAAACAATCGATTGTTTCTTAGGAGTTGTGGCGGGGGGTTGCCGGACACTAGAGGGGATTTCATGGGGGTAACCTTCGTATAGCAAGTATCATATAATGAAAGGGACAAGTGATATCAAAAATTGAAGAATATTTTGAGGCCAAGAAATTTCGGAAATTTATCCTACCCTGATGACCCTTCCCCGACCGGCTCATCCCCCGAAAGACCTCAGAAAAATCCGCATACACAGTAAACTAATTTTATGCCTAATGTGTTCAAAACTTTTAATTACATTATATATCAGCGACAATTGATTTGATTTTTGTCTGACAGGCATATGGCATCCTTTTACGCTGCAAGTAACACAAATTGAAAGAACTAATATAAACTCCGCCTAGTACTGCAAAAATTTCTAATAAATCAAATCATTCCAGTGATTATGAATGTATCAGCGAAATTTAAAATTGATTTTTGTCCGAAGAGCATATGGCATCCTTTTACGCTGCAAGTAATACAAATTGAAAGAACTAATATAAATTCCACCTAGTACTGCAAAAATTTGTAACAAATCATATCATTCCAGGGATTATGAACTGTATCAGCGAAATTTAAAATTGATTTTTGCCCGAAAAGAATTATTGCACACATGTTGTCGTATACGAGCAGGTTGTGACATTCTGTTGGTATGTGATTTAAAAGGCATTCTGTATATGTATTGTTGACAGTGCAGCTGCCCGTAGCACGTATGCTGCAAGGTTGTTGGTGTCAGAATAAATAAATGCAGTGTAGCACAGCTATATTGTTGCAATTATGCTTGTCTTTTGACCTCAAATTGTTGCCACTGCTGCATTCGTTGCTAAAAGTCGATTTGCTTGTTGGTTTTCTTGCTCACATAATGTGTCTATCGAACTATATTTTGAAAATTTTTTAATATTGGGTGAGTCATTTAGCTCAATCTGGGCTTCTCGAGTCTCTCAAAATACACCATATTAATTGAGGCAGAAACAAACTAAATGTTTCTATTATTCCACACCTTTATATATAACAACATATACGAAGAGGCTGTCTCTAAAACTAGAAGCTGCGATAATATCGTTGGTTTAGCAACATCACCTTTTAGTTGTATTGAAAAGAGATTGATCCACCGTAAAACTGACGCTCGGGTAAAGTCATTATTGCTTGTAAAATTATGCTTATAAATTTTGAAAGTGACTTTTTTGCCGCTTAGAGAAATATAAGGTCCTGAATGCTAGAAATAGCAGTCATGTTTACGTGTATATTATTGTCAATCTGTCTCTCTGAGGGACATCGGGAAGCTAAATTTTTAACCTTAACTTAGCGCAGATTTGTCACATTCTCTCAGATTCTTTTCGGTGCGTGAAGTTGTTGTACTTCTGGCTAAAAATAGAAACATCCGAATTCACGAGAAGGAAGTAGGGTGGTTACGCACATAGTCTGAAATATTTATCACACTTTTACCCACGCCTCACAAAATCATGTAGCTGTCAAAAAGGATATAAGAATGTGAACATGTCTCACGTGAGTTTTATAGCCACAACTTTTTTTGAACAAGTAGCGAAAAAAGTCTTCCCAATACTGTGGTAAATTTAAAGGATTTGGACACAATTGTTTAAAGATATTTACGAATACCAGTGTTAATGTTAGTAGAATACATGCACGACGCCCAATATCTAAACGGGATAGCAGGTTTTAAGGAGAGGACTTTTTTGGTTTTTAAGAGGATCAGCAGGTCCTGGAAGGGTCGTAAGGGGAGGATAAATTTTCGAAATTGCTTGGGCTCACAATATTCTTCAATTTTTGTCAATTTTCTCTCGATAATTGTAAAATTACTCCAGATCTTTGCCTATTTCGCCAGAGTTTTTCTTATATATTTTCCAGCAATTTTTCACTTTCGTGAGCCGGTGGTGCAGAGCGTGAAAGAATATCAGGTTGCCTCCCGGGGGGCGGCGACGCCCCAAGGTGGGATAGGATGTCCGAGCCTCAGCGGATAATCTCATCTCTCTCCCTGTGAGCATGTATGTTTAGTAGTATATAATGAATAATTTCTAAATTTAGAGCTCCAAAAGTAGTAAATCACGTATAGTCAGATTCTGTGAAATAGTCACATGTTTCACAATGAGACTGATGTTTTCATTTATAATTTAATAATGATGTTTTAATAGCCTAGTTAAAAGTTTTACTAAACTTGAATTTCAAAACTAATTATAGTTTTAAGGCGCAATTACTACCCGCCTAGAAGAAGCAAACTTACCAAAGTGTTTGTGGAATACCAGTGGTGTGCTTTGAAACAACGTAGTCACGAAATATCAATAATAGAAATTGTTTCACATCAGGCCCATAAGCTTTCATGATATATGTTTGGGCTGTTTACAAGTATCTGAAAAACTGTGAGAATAAGTCCTGCAGCGAACAACTCTTGACTTTTATTATATGACACATGCTATACGAGGGTTACCCCATAGAATGTCGCCCGAGGGTGCGGCAACCCCCCACCACAACTGCAACAGAAACTCAAAAGAAACGATCGATAGTTTATAACATCTGTTATAAACGATCGGTCGTCTATAACAAATGTTATAAACGACCGTTCGTCCATAGCAAATATTACAAACAGTTCGTCGTTTGTAATATTTGTTACGGACGATCGATCGTCTGTAACCAAATTTATAGACGCCTTGTCGTCTATAACCTGACATACGGACGATCGATCGTTTATAACAAGGTACGGACGACGCATCGTTTGTAACACAAATTTTCCAGTCGCTGTACGCATTATTCTGTGAACGGCGCAGTTTAAACGATTGATAGTGTAAGATGTTAATAATACTACCTACAAAACATAAAAAAATAAATAAAAAAATAAAAAAAAAAAAAAAAAAAAAAAAAAAAAAAAAAAAAAAAATAAAAAAAACAAAAACACACCCCCCCAACCCGGGCCCCACACAATAATGTATCGTGGCCCTTGATTCAAAGTATATATGTGAGAAATTTGGACGTGACGACAATTTTTTTATAGTTGACAACTCAATTTGGATGACGAAATTATATCTTGTGAGCTCCACTTGGGCTCTTTGAGAAACGCGGAACCCTCAACCCGAAGTTTTAATAGTTAGCAACCCCTGACTTGGAGGATGAAATTACATTTGTGAGCTCTATTTAGTCTCTTTTAAAAATACGGGACCCTTGCCCTAAAATTTGCGACTTAGAATTTGCCTCAAGATTCGAAGATCTAGTTAATTCCGGAGCCCGTGGACGTAATCGTTCTATCTCAAGCCTATGGTAGACTCCAAACACTACAGTCCCGAAACGTTCCATTTTATTGTAATTTGGAATGCACTCCAGAAGCCTAGGCAAAAGTGGCCCCGGGAGCAGAGAATCAGTTGAATTATGGCGGGTGGAATTTTCACTTTGTTTGGCGATAGTGAAACTTCAGCCGGTAGCCTACAGTTTGGGGCACTACGCTTACGGGCGCGCGGAGCATCCTACAGACACCCCAGCGTCCGCAAGAGCGGCCCTTCTCACTTTGAAAACGCAAACTCGAACAGACGGGGACGCCTCGGGCGGACCTCTTGCACGCGTCTGCAGGTTGAACAGTCCACCCGAGCTAAGCATAAACCCCGAAAATTTTGACTTCTAGTGTTCACCCACTTAAGTCCCCAGCAAGCAATTCCTAGATCGAAATTAGCTGTTAACCTTCATTTAAACGAAACAAAACACCGTTAAACGATTCACCTACTGGGCGCCAACAATAAACGTAACCCAGTGGGCGGGGAACCAGTCGAGCATGGAGGCATCCCCTTTTTGATTGTAATTTTGCCCAAAGTTTATTTTAATCCCAGAAGCGCGGGTACGGCACTTACGGAAACGCGGGATATCCAACGGACACCTCAGCACCCGCAAGGGCTGCCCCTGGTCCTAGGCTTGAGCGAGAAAATTAAAAACCTGAGAAAAACCTTGGACGGGCCTCTTCCACACGTCTGCATGTTGAAGAGTCCCCCGGGCAAAGGAAACGAAAAATGAAAACCAAAATCAAAACACTAAAACTGGCGACAACCGCCGAAAAACCCGACCAATTTCAGTAACTACTGGCCTCGACTGGTCCCGCGCTGTGCCGGGATTTCTCCTATTATGCTATAATTTTTAACCCCGCCTGAAATGTCTGGGTCCCTGTGTTCTTCTGGCTCATCGTCAAAATTTGAAATTTAAATTCGCACACAAACCCACAAGCTATAATAAAGACATATGAAAAACAAAAGTAATTTACTGAAGAAGAAAGAGCACCGCAAACACACCCCCTCCTCCTTGCCCAGGCGAAAGACAAAGAGGAATCCGCAGCGAGCAGAGCTCTAGACGCTCGCAAAAGAAGCGAAACAAAGGGACGGAGCCGACCGGAAACACGGACCCGGCTCGGCCGCCGCCACGGCAGACCAAAAGCCGACTATCGATAGAACCTTTCGAGCGACGAGCTCGAAACAACATGAGGAGGATCTGAGAATTTAGGGACAAACAGAACACGAAACAGCACCGCTGTGCGGAGACCACGCGAGCGGACTAACAGCTGAAAGTGATTGCTGCCGCCCGGAGTTTTTCCGCCCCACCGCAGCCCCGCCCGGCAAGCCGACAGCAACAACGACAACGGTGCTGACCACGACAGGAGGAACGACGAGGTCCAGAACACCGTAGCATCAACGCTCTCGACGACAGATCCGCCGCTAGAACCACCCCCTCTACCGAAGAGAAAAACAAAAACCCTACAACCCGACCCCCACCCTAAAGCCCTTATCGCCCGCTCCTGCACACAACGAATTCTCCACTCCCGACCTATACAAAACAACACACCAACAACACAAAAAACCACCAAAAAGCAACCCCGCATCCAACATCAACACCCCTCCACCCAACCACCAAACCCCACTTCACACCTCTTAACCTTAACAATACCCCCCACCCAAAGAAACACACTAATCCCCAAAGCAACACCCCTCCCAACAGACAACCCAATCCATCAAACAAACAAAACCACCCACCACCCCCTCATTTCCCCCCTCCACAATTCCCCACCCCAATTCCCTCAACCCACCCCTCCCTTCTTTTCTCTTCTTTTTCTTTCCCACTTTTCTCTACCACCTTTCCCACATATATATATTCTTTTTTTTTTTCTTTCTCATTTTCTAGAACACACCTTTCTCCACCTCATAACCATCAGATTATATTTAATAGATATATATATCATATACGATATATATATATATATATATAGAAAGACACACAAAAAAACAGACACGAGACAACACAAAATCTAAAACGAATTTTATAACACACATAGAAGAGAGAAGTACTCATCTAGCTAATAGACCCCAATAACAGATACATAAAGCCACCCACGACAAATCAGCTCATTCCCCTCTCTCCCCCCCTCAACGTAAAGACCTATATTCAAAAGCCATAGCTAACTAGATTCTTTATCTTTAAGCAACATATAAACAATAGCACGTATCCATGATAGATAGCCCCAGACCTCCAAATAAGCTAATTAGAAAAGAAGCACAATCCTAAATAGCAGAAATTCTTAAATCCGAGTAGCAAAATTTAAAGAACAAAGAAAAGACATATTCTAGCTTATCTGAATCTTTAAGAAAAGATTAAAATTTAATATTTGACGATTAACAGCTTTCACATTTAAACGACCCAGCTAAGAGAAGAGATTAAAAGATCTAGAATAGTTCTAACAGTTTCTACAAGAATTTAACAGAAAAATCAGATTAGAAAACTCCACACGACTCGAATATTCAATCAAATTTATCGATTTCATAACACTCCTGAACGCCCAGTTACGATAGCTTCAAAATCAAAATCTAATTTTTCATCCCCTTAACTCAAAAAGAGCAACAGAGCTTCTCCAAAGCACGAAATCCTATCTTTCAACATAGCAGAAAATTTAAGCGATACTACCACGCTCTCTAATCAGCACTTCACAGCGAGTCACTTTACACGCTCTATCTCTAGTTTTTTTACTTTCCCTTGCTTTTAGCTTTCTTGTGTTTTTGTTTGCTTTTTAACCATACGAACCCAGCCCCCCTCACGAAGACAGCAATTCTCCGACAAACTAGAACACGAGAGCAAGCGCATTTATTTTCCCCATGTAACAGACGTCTCAATATAAAATTTTCATAGCAACACTGACATTCCCCCAGACGTCCTTTTACATCTAGATTTTCTACCTTTCAAGTTTCTTCACCAACCTCCTCCAGCAGTTCTTTCATCTCAAGCGAAGCACGAAGAGACAACAAAGCAAGTAGTCTATTCCTCTGTCATAGAAGCAAATCAAAACACGCTCATCTCCACGCGCTTTTACATGACTTATTACTCTTGAGTAGCTCAATTCTTCCCTACCTGACCACGAAAACTTACCACGAAATCATAAGACCTTATTCCTTGTTTCTGACTATCTTATTTTACAAAATTACAGTTTAGAGACCGTCGATCTCATCCCTGCTTGAGCTCGAACGCGAGTAGACAGAATTAGCCTCTTCCCCAGCAAACCTGAACCCATCTTTCAGAGAAGAAATCAGAAATACAAAAGACTAAACAAATTCTAAGATTCAGCCTGAGCCTAAGCTCTCCGAAAGAGCGAGTTTAATACCGTCACACGATCTTCTCGTATTTGATTTGTTCACCATTAAGACGTAATACCAGCCTCGTATAAGACAACTCACCGCTGAATCCACGACACAAGCTCTCTATATCCCCCATCAGCTCACTTCGAAATCCGCCCGACTATTAGTTACGAGCGTTCAGCATGAGAGCAGCTAATCTTAACGTAGACTAGAACCCACCTCTTCCCAAAATAAATCACGCACTCCAGACCAAAATCCTATATAAAACGCTTTCAAGTACGTAGCTTAAGTTCAAAATTAATCATAAAACTCTCTTTTTATAAAGAAAAATTCCGACCCTTCCGCGATTCTTTTGACCCCAAACCGAGAGCAAAACCCCTTTTCTTTCATAGCGACTTGATCCTGAGTTTAGTTTTTACTATTTTTCTCTGTCCCGTTAGCTATTACCATTATCCACGATTTAGCTTTTGCACCATTTCTGTCTCTCTCCTTTTTCATTTTCCCTGATCTCTCTCCCTGCACGATTTTAAGCCCGCTGCAGATATTTCTGTTTTATCCACTCGACGATCCAGTTCTAATAAATTTTAATAAAATTTCAGGATAACTCACTGCACAATTCATCTGCAGTCAAAACACTTACAATTCAGACAGTATTAAGCAATAGATAAGAGAGAGAGAGACGAAAAAAGAAAAGCAACCAAGAAAACAAAGAAACAGAAGAAAGAAGAAACCAACCAAAGAACAACACCCACAAAAGAGACCAGACCTCCTCCCAAATACATCCCCCAACCGCACCAGAAAAACACATCCTCGTCCTCCACTTTCCCAGAGCCCCCGTACCTTCTAGTTTACACGAGCACAACACAAATTAACCAATAGAGCAACTCCTCTAGAACTTAGAATAGACAGCCTAGACATCATCAGCTCTACATAGCCTTTAGTAAAAGTACTAGCAATCATCCTAATAAGATCAAAACTCACCCGGAGATAACTAGTCACTGACCTCCACGAAATCAACCACACCCCTAGAAGAGACAGAAAAATCTCCCTCTTTTACCAAACACAAAGTAACAACTGCAGGGCATACAAAGTGCTATCCATATACATATGTGTAATAGCTACATAAATATAAAGTGGCGGCCTGGTAACAAAGCTTGTCCACGTCGCTTGCAACAACTACTCTCTCGACAACCATAGCTTGGCAAAAACAACAGCTGCAGCGGACAGTGGCCGAACAGTGCCAGCAAAGCCAAACCTCGCGCTGGTCGGCGCGAGAAAACTTTTAAAGCATAATATAACGGCGCTCAGAGCCATTATAATTTGACAATGGACAATTTGACACCCCTATAGAGTCCTTAATATGGTTTAGTCACCCTCATTCCCTAAAAGTTTAGTAGGAAACCCGAAATTTGAACTCTTAGCGAAACACTCTAAAATGGTGTCCCAGGAATTTTATATCCGAAATTTCAGTTCTCCGAGACCGAAAATTTGGTTACTTAAACATAATCGGCCCGCCCATAAGAACTCTGAACTCGTCCTGGCATGTTCTGACCCTATATATATAGATATGTATTGTATATGTAATAAGTATTAACGACACATAACAGATATCGGCGGTTGACAAAATCATTCGGCGTGTGCGCTGGGACCAAACTCAGGGCGACCATTTTTCTCGTACAACCAAAAGTTCCTGTGATATCCGCTGGTTCCTGGCCTCTCCGAACGGACACCCGTTTTTCATAGCAAATGTAATATGCGAAACAGTTTACAAACAACGAAATATATCGAGCAATTCATTTTCGCGAGGATCAACCGGACACCCCTAACCGTTGCCTTTTTCTTTCACGTTCGGTGCCAAAATCATCCCGTGCACCTTCGGGTGGTGGAGTGTGACCTTACAAGTACACCATAAGCGAATTACAATTCTTTATTTCATAATAACTGCAATATTACACAATTATATCATTTTGTATGGAAGTCACACTCCACCGGTATCCGGTCGTCCGTTCTCTCCATTCCCTACAAATTTTGGTACATTATAGACGTTTTTACCAATTTCAAGAAATTCGGGCTGTTACAAATTACCCAAAATATGATAATATGGTAAAAAGACAAAATTGATATTAAAAAGAAAGTAGTTTATCGCCAAAGTGTCGTTTTTGTTCTACATAATCGCAACGCGAATATATCGCGAGGCGTAAAAACAGTGCTTGGCACCAATTTAGTATAAGACTCGGTTGGCTGCGTAAAAATTTTCGACAGCTGTTTGACTCCGCAAAAATGGGCCGTGGGAGGGCCAGAAGATACTTGGATCTTTGTTGCGTACAATTCGCCTCCTTCATCTGCAAGATTTCGCTCAGTTCACCTATCCAGACGATTAGAATCGTCATTGGTCGCAAACTCCTCATTACCCTGGTATGAACTGTTGTCAATTTCCTGCTGTCGTGGAACGTCAGATCACTTTCAATATCCGGTTCTTCTACTCCGGCGAGGTCATTCCGATCATTATAAACTCGTCATCGTTTAGTAGCAGCTCACCTGCTTCTTCGACAGTATATCGTCGATAGGCCATATTATTATTCGTGTACTTGATAAATCAAATTCTATTAATTATTTTTGGTACACCAAATTTTTAAATACTTGTTATAAATTCTTCTGCAATAGAATGATTAGCATATATCATTGGTGACCTCCTAGACTACCCACGGAACATAATTAAAAAGAAAAGGTCGACGATTTGAAAATACTCATATCGGTTCCATCCTCGCGGGGGTCTTCGAAGCCCTTGACCCATAACTCATGTCACAAACAACGTTTATAAAAACACCAAACTGTAGCTGATAGGTGTACATACAGTAAGAATTTTCAATGCGCGGAATCTTATTTCTTACAGTATTGCTCAAACTGTTCCAAAATTAATTAGAAAGGGGCCCACAGAGACTCCCTTCCTGCAGGAGCGGAAGAGTTACGTGAATGATTAGGAACGACGTGTCGATTTTTAGTACCTATGCATAGGCATAGGTCTTGACCCACCCCGGGAACCTCAAATATATCATACCACAAATCTAGATACGTGTGCAGCCGAAAAAGGCCAAGTGAAACACTCTGCCAATGTCCGCCTGTGGCTACTAAGTTAATCGACTACATGGAACTAGGTGTATCGGTGCCTCTTTCCATGAAATCGAGGAAGCCAAGGTTGCGTGGACACCATTTAGTAGCAGGCCGACGGTGCAGCTGGGTAACCTAGCTTGGCCAGTGGGAAAAGGTCTTGTTTTGCTATTTGTAAATTTGAAAACTTCGAGCCATAGATTTCAGTCAGCAACGTAGGTCAATTTCCACTTGCTTAAACCTGTCTTGGTCTCCGAAAAAGAGTCTAAACTACTACAACATCATAACTGAGTTTTGTTACAGATGATCAGTTTATCACGTCACATATTGCCTGACTTTTGACTATCAAATATAAACGGACGGGATCCGAAATCCCAAGGGGGGATAGTGGGTACAACGTGGAGGGTGGTGGATGTCAGGGGAGATTAGTCTTTGAAATATGTTGGAATTCAAATTTTCAATTTCTGTGCACTCATTTCAACGGTTTTCCCCTACATTTTGCCAATTTTCCCCTTATTTTTCCCACTTGTTGCCCGATTTTTGCAAATTTTTTTCGCGCCCTTCGGTGCTGGGGAATAGGTGGGCTTCGGAGCCTCAGAGGTGTCAGGCAGCTATTCAGGGGGATCACCAAGGCCCCGAATGGGAAATCCGAGACACGTGGAAGATAATATTCCTGTTCCTTTATGAGCACGTATGATTAACAACCTTGCCTTTCCACTACGTGGGATGTCAATTTCACCAATCAGCTGTATTTCTTTATTTCCATAAGAATTTAATATGCGCAAACATCTCTTCTGCATATATTTGGAAGTTAGATCGATTAGTGTTATGCACGCACAAAGTATTACGCAACGGCTATGATGCCGAACCTATGCCTAAACATACCATAGCAATACTGTATTTATTATTAATGCAGTGCAGCTGCTGGATATGAGGTGCATGATTATGCACAAAACGTGATGATTGAAGATATTTGAATACCAATGGCAGAAGTTTTTAGAATAATTGTAGGACATAGCAATAAATGCTCTAGGGAGGTGTGGGGATACCCTTGAGGTCCGGACCGACGCCATCTTCGAAGGCTCGGGCTACCCATCTTCGGACAAATCAATCGACCCCTACTCGCCGGTCGCGCTTCGCGGCAACCACTGTACCCCATGAGATGAAACCTCAGACCTTGCGCATGTATAACCAAAATTTAAATTTTTTTCTAAGTAACCTGTTACAACATTCGTAGTGCCACTGGAGTATTATCAACGTATATATTGGTATCTACGCTCACTGCAGTGCAAAGCGCAAAACCAGGCAGTGTTGTTTATGTTGCTGTTTATGTCTTCATTGTCAACTCCCACTTTATGTATGATTGCGGCGTCTGACTATGGCACAAACCTTAAATCAACCTGCGCTCAACGTAGTGTATTCGTCCAATCATATTTTGATAAGTTTTTGTGGGCACTCACGTAGAGAGCCTGTCTACAGTAACCCTGTATTATAAATTGATATGATTAGGTACTAAACTACTGACATATAGGTTTTTATTGACCAATCATTTGGGATTCGATGTGAACTCCGTTCTAATAGCAGCGGCAATATATTATATTGCATATATGTAACTCTACTAAATCGCTATTGGTCGCGAGGAACACAAATTTACCGCCCACTGTATTCGGCAACAGTACATATGTATTGGAATTTTGCGGTTAAAGCTTAAATAAAAATACAGTTGAATAAAATTAGAAGAATTATCTACAAATACCTTCTTGTAGTACATAAAAGTACACAACTTTCATGTTGGCTTGAGATGGAAAAACAAAAACCTACAAGACTTAGCACACCCTGCGTAAGGCCACACCCTAGCTATATATTAGCTTTTCTGTACACATAGCGTAGCTAGCTTTGAGCGCAATTGTTGTGTTACAAACCACGTTTTATTGAAAGCATACCGCATTATCATCGTTTAGTGAGAGTATATTTGGCGGTTTCTGAGTTCGAAATCATTGGGCGATAGACATGTGGATATTCTATTTCTTATTGGTTGTTATGCCCTAAAAATAGGATATTGACGTGTCCAATTACGTTAAAGGAAGTGCTATAGTAGGTAATTCCAGCCTGTAGGGTTACTGTAGGCAGGCTCTCTACGTGAGTGCCTTTTTGTGGAGTGATTGCCTAATTTGTTCTTTAGCTACTTGACGTAAAATTGCTGCGACAACTATTTAGACTGCGGTTTTTTGTATCGAGCTGTTGTTTATTGGAAAATATTACGTAATTTTACCACGTTGTCACAAACTATGTATCAGGACTAGTTCTAATCCTAAAGAAACCCAGTTGCACTATGCACGCCACCCCGAAATCGCTCACTTCACGACCCTGATTTCACCGACTCTCCTTTGAACCTAAAGTTAACTTAAGGAAACCGGCTAGCTTAGTAGGCTGCAGGCAGACATACCAGGGTGTTCAACCTTCCCCCATTTCTGCCCACGGGATAGCGGTATAAAAGGTCTCCCGTGCGAGGGTCAGCGCTCAGCGCTTAAGACTGCTCACATGTAATAAGACTGACACGCCTTTTCGTCATTCCTATATCTCCGTTTGGGTCCCCGCTTGTCAAATGCTGTGTATTCACATGAACGTTGTACTAGGACCAGTCCTGGCTTTAAGGGATCTCAGCTGCACCACTATTACCCGCTGTGGTGCTCAACCCCGGCATCTCCGACTACCCGGTGAACTGCCGATTGACCTAAAGGGAACCGATTAGTTTAGTAGGCTGCCGGCAGGTTTACCATGATGTTCGGCCTGGCCCCTATACTGGCCCACGCATCTAGTGGTATGGAGGTACCCCGAGGGAGGGTCATCTTCTAAGACTGCTCAAACGTAATGAGGCTGACTCGCCTTTCCCTCAACCTTTACAATGTCCCACCTGACCTTAGGATCCCCTGTCCTTAACTTATGTGCGTGGATTCGAATCTGACTGTCTTCTCGGTAACAATAAGTCGGATCTCCTTACACCAAAAAGTGACGCTAACGAGTACGTGAGGGCTGATCCTCATGGGATCCGAGCGATCTGGTCTGGTGGGGGGCCATTTGTTCAAACTTCCTAAGACCGTGTTATCGTGTTAGGTTAATTTATCAAACGTGGCCTAGGTACTTAAATCACCTTCTAAGAAAAACTACGTATCGCTTTGATATGAAACCAACACTTCAACTTTCACTAATCTTTAGGATGGGCATGTATACATTTCAAATATGCAACAATCATATACTGAATTTATACAGGGTACCACGCATGATACATGGAGCAATCTTTCTGGCGTGATGTGAGTTCCTGATAATTTCAACCCCGATACGCATAGCGAAACCGAACTCCCCTGCCCCGAAAATTTATCTTCCCCCTCAACATGCCCCAACGTGAATAGACGATTACTTGCGAGCGATTTATCCTCCTAACGCACGATACTCAGATGCTCGATGCTCTTCACATTCACACTTTATGCCAGTTTTACGGAAGCCGGAGTCACCTGCGAACACCCTGCCACAATTACAAACTAACTTTTTATTTTATACCGGGAAAAATACCGAGACAGGAGTGGAGCAAGTACGGCTATTGAGACCAGGAAGCTAATGCCTCGTCTCCTGAGTACAGGAAGACGTTGCTTGCCTTCCTCAAAATCCGATGTTAAAAGTGGTGCCGACGAAGGTTCTCTACCCTAGCTGCACGGCGTGAGAATCTGCGTCTTAAAATTTTGATTTTAGCTTTGGGATGGGTGTTCCTTTTGATACGGCCCACCAGGGCACGAGCTCGAGAATACGGGAACAGTGATGGTGGTCTTATTTTGTCTCTTTTTTGTTTATCGAATTACTACTCACCGGACTCGCAGATAACTCCATCTGGTTCTCTTTCATGCTATTTCCAGCCTCTTTGGGCAGCAGTACTCTTGTCTCAGTTCCGTCGCCGTTTGCACCTAGCCAACGTCGTCGCGCATTTTACGTCACCCTCCTTTTCTAGGGACCTCTTCTAATCAACGGGAGCCTCTTCTATTGCTTGGTTAAGAAAGTTTTCTCTCGACGTGGATTGCAAAAGGCCACGTCTGTCCTCCGTTCCAGATTTTCCGTTTCAGCCGATACACAATCTAACCGCTCGGGCCCGGAGCCACCTGCGCGTCACCAACTCATGATAAGCCAAACATTCTCCCCTGTTTACCAAAAACCACGATAAAACGGATTATGATTTCCCCAGTGGTACCTTTGAGGACTGTTTAATGCGGGATTCACGTTATAATGTCCCCACCAGTTGGAACTTTTGTCCCCCTGTAGTGTAGGCTATACCGTAAAGACAGTGACAGCGACACCCATACCATATACAAAATATGAGGGTGTCAGGCACACCCTTAGCTACTGCATTTTGGCAGTAGAGTGCCGCGGGAATCCTATTGTTCTGCAGTGACAGTGTGGCAGACACTGTATAGTATAGTGACAGTGTGGCAGACACCGTATGGTGACTTCCATACTGTAAACTACTGAATAAAAATTTTTATCGTTGAAAACATTTTATTCTGACTCTAAAATGTAGAATGCAAGATAAATTCGGAAGTGGCACTTGAATCTATCCAGTGCAGTCCTAGACAGTTGGGGCCCTACCAGAACCCCCATCCTTGGAGCCTCGCTCCACGCCCCCTCCGATGCTCTGCATTGGTGCCCCCGTACCCGAAGCCAAGCATCCCCCTGAACCCAAAGGCATCCCCCGAGGCCCCGAACTTCCCCTCCCCCAGAACCACGCACCTTCTCCCGTCTAGGACCGGTGACTTCCCAACAATTTGGAAAATTTATACCCCTGACTAGTACATCCCTCCCCCTCCGACTGGCTGACACCCCTCCTTCGAGGCGAGGTACTTAACTCTGAACTTCTTTTTCCTCGTTGGCCAGTACATCGCCTTCCCTCCCCGTAAAATTGGGGAAATTGGAAAAAATTAGTTGAAAAATGGGGCAAGAAATTGAAATGAAAATTGGAAAAATGGGGTGGAAAATTGCAAAAAAAGGAAAATTTGTAGGCTATGGGTGTGGGAAGTTTAGAAGTGAGAAAGGGTGTTTATGTTCCCCAAGGTTCGGTTAGGTAGGAACAAATTTCTAGGCAATCATAAACTTCATAGTTGAATGTGGCTTATAAGCCCCGTGCATTCATCATCTGTCCGCCTTCAGGCATGACCCGTCGTTCTGGAATCGCCACGCGTTTCGTGTTCCTGGAATATTTTCGCAAACATCATCAATAAATAAAACTTATTTTGCTATAGGCGCTTCACCTTGTCGGTCGAGAGTTTCTGATAAATCTCCGGTTTAGGGTGATAGGTAGATATTCGCCTATCCAAGTTCATGTCCTGAAGGTCCCCGGCGCAAGTAAAATTTTAGCTTTAGCAGACTTCAATGTATTTCGAATTGGCGCAGGTTCCGCCTGCGTGAGCCCCAGGTGATTGTTGGCCACCCAGTTCTTGCCTTCTACCCCCCTCCCCGGTGTTTGCACTCATGGCTGTATTCTGGCCTATTACAGTTTATGCCTTCTAGCCCCTAGGTACTTCCAAGCGCATTCGAAATTTGGTGTTTGTTTCGTACCAAGGTGTTTCGGATTGGACCAGGTTCCACCTTTGCGTTCCCCAGGTAGGCTTACCCGATCCTTGCCCTGTAGGTTCTCAGGTACTTCTCAGCGCAACTAAAATGATACCGAATATTTCTAAGGGTCGCGCAGAGGGAACCTGGACCAATTCGAAATACCTTGGAATTTGCGAAAAATGCGCTAAATTTTAGTTGCACGTGGAAGTACCAGGGGATGTAGAGGGCAAGAACTGGGTAGGCCAACAATCACCTGGGGCTCACGCAGGCGGAACCTGCGCCAATTCGAAATACATTGAAGTCTGCTAAAGCTAAAATTTTACTTGCGCCGGGGACCTTCAGGACATGAACTTGGATAGGCGAATATCTACCTATCACCCTAAACCGGAGATTTATCAGAAACTCTCGACCGACAAGGTGAAGCGCCTATAGTAAAATAAGTTTTATTTATTGATGATGTTTGCGAAAATATTCCAGGAACACGAAATTACCATTAAAAAACGTAAAAAAACTATGGTGTCCTTGACACCCTCTAAAATAAAGCTAACACCTAGCTAGCTACCCTATGAAATTTTATTCGAAATGTAGAGGGTGTCTAAGACACCCTGTGTTGAAGGGTGTGCCAACCACAGGGTGGGGTACATAAGTTCCAACTGGTGGGGACATTATAACGTGAATCCCGCATAATCGGGACAGATGGATGTCTGTGTCCCATAGCGTGCAGATTCACCCGCGCCCGAACATCAGAGGCCCTCGGCTTCCTGTTGAAAGTTCGCGAGGTTCCCCACTGTGGCTGCACGGCGTGAGAATCCGTTTTGGATTATAACTGACCCACTACAAATGGAAGGACAAGGCTTGGAATTTTGATTAATCTCACTGGAAAACTTTTATAATGCGAAACAGTTGACGGTGATCGCAGCTGCCTCTAGCTCTACCTACTCTCTCTGTCACTATCTCTTCAGCCAGTAACCCACATACCATGTCTCTGTAACCTCCCCCTCTCCTTTTCTTTCTAGTTCTTCCCCAGATTAGTACATATTATCCTGCCCCGTGCTTTGATAATGAAATTGGGCAGGATGAGTGGGGGAACCAGTCTGGTTTTGGGAGAACTAAATTTGGTGTAACTAAATAGCTTGTTTTTAATTTAATCTGGGCATTGGCACTTACGGGCGCGCGGAGTATCCTCGGGACATTCCAGCACCCGCAAGGGCAACCCTGCTCTGCGCACCAGATTATGAAGAGAAAACCAGACAAGACTCTTCACCGTGGCTGTACGGCCAGAGGCCCATTAGGCAAATCAAGACGAAAGCAAAAGAAAACCTGTTGAAAGTTAAAATCAAAACGCGAGAAAACTACTGGCACCAACCGCCAACGAGAACGCGCCCGCATTTGATGAAAACCTGACCCGACTAGCTCCGACACTTTATCGGACAGTCTTCTTTTATACCCCGATGTACCCCTTTTTGTTCCTTGTACCCTTTGGCTTGTCCCCAGAATTTAAATTTGAAATATTCAAACCTCGGAAATCGACCGTAACTATAAATGAAAAGAAATGTTCGCAAACGCAAAACAGCATTAAGCATGCGCGTCACCCAAACATGTACATGAACACATACAGATGAATAGCTGAAGACAATGCCGGCAAGGAGGCCCCACTGTTTGGTTGACGCAGCAATAACTATGTTCGGCTTGTCCGCCGTTTCGTCGACATCAGCCATAAAGCCCAAAAACAAAAATATTTTGTTGACCATTTGTCGGTGGCATACGACAAGATTGATAGCCCATGGCGAGGCATATTGTGGCGCAGAGCAGAAAAAACGAAAACAACCCAAACCTCACGCTGGTAGGTGTGAGCTTATATTTATAATAAAATATAACAGGGCTTAGCTTCGGGCGCTTTAAATTTATTGGAGTTTTTTTATGATTGATCCGATCATTCAGGTGAACGGGAAACAGTGGGCGCCCGACGGCGGGATCAAGTCCTTGCCCTGGCAGACCGCCTACTAGATAAATGAGATGGTGTATCTTCTATAGGTGGCCTGCTGGAGGTTGTTTTAGGAGAAAAAGACAGAAAATTTCGGTGTTTTGCGCGGGTTATTAGGATCCGGGGCGAGCTGGTCGTGGTTGGTGACCCCGGTTTACGATGGAATAGTTAGTATAAGACCCCTGGGAGGAGTGGAGCTCAAAAATCGAGAGGTTTTGGTAATTTTGGATGCCTCTTTAGGTTTAAAAAATTGGGTGTCTAAGCGCCTAGTTGGGGGTTCCTAAGCACTTTACGGTGAGGGATGGGTGACTCCAGATGCGTGATTGTGATTGTTTAGTGGGCCCTAATGAGAGTATTCGACCCCGGTTACCCTTAATTGTATAAAAAACACAAAAATTTACCAATTTAAATCACACCCCTGGAAATGAGGTTCATTTGAAGTTTGTCTGTTTTCACTGGACCTCTTAGGTTCAGTTCAATTAATTAACACAATTATAAATGCGACCAGTAATTTTCTTACCTCTGCATGTCAGGCCAGGATCCGAGATTGCCATCGCGCCACGAAAGCTGCCGACCCAAATTTATGAAAATCTGCACAATGCAACGGGCCGGTCTTGACAGCATTATACAATACATTTTACAACATATCAAGTGTTATATCAATGTCCGGTATGCGCACCGAGATCGCGAAATTTACCGAGACAACAAAAAATCTTGCCCCTGTACCCAGCTCATCCGAGTGCGCACCCTTTTCCTTTTACTCAACACAATTACACATTGGTAAAGACGCAATAAACAATGTACGTTCCATAATTGTGGGGTCGCCCGGATACTTATAACTCGGTGTCATGAATGTTCCGTTGTGGTGCGCAAATCACCCCGCGCACCGCGAGCGCGTGTAGCGTGATTATACTGATACATTATACAAATAAAATTTTATTTTATAACAATACCGAAATCACGCTCCATCGGTATGCGACCGTCATTATCTGCACCTTTTTTGTTGTCCCCGTTTTATAATCAGAGAATTTGATAAAACCTAGGCTTGTTACACTTGGGCAGGTCAATATATATATATATGGTTCTCGCACATGCTGCATATAATTGCTCGAATATTTGCGGGGGCGATATTTTTTGTGAGAGTCTGGTGAGAATTAACATGGTTGTGATAATGTTCAAACGACACAGATCCAGTGCATGTGTTCACCGTAATTATGAACACTCATAACATTAAAATTTGTCTCTCTGAAAGCAGTGATGTGTGCGTCCGTTGTGCTTTGGCTTGATTGCTTCCACTGCCCTATTGCACCACTGGTGAGATTTATATTTATTTTTCGCTGGTTGTATTTGTAAAGTCAGATCGAACACCAATAATGATATTTTGACTTAAAAATACACGTTGCTTAATGGTAGCTGCCTACGGAGGGTAGTCGAACGCCGGAGAAAAAGATATTCCCCGATCCTGAAACAATATCGAAAATCATAAAAGACCATACGGAGTTAATTTAAGAAAAGTTGCGCGCCTATATGTAGAGATATCTTAACCTATTTTTTAGCCTCGAAGATACTCCCTTAACTCAAGAACTTGTGTAATATTTGCAATGATCACCACGTGTTGCATGTACCTGGCCTGTGTAATGCCCACCGAATGCTTAATAACTGCAGTGCCCGTCCTCAAAAGGTGTTTTCAGACTGCTCACTAACTCTGACAACAGACTGCTGGTCGTTCAATTCCGCTGTTTTGTTCAGTGACTGCAGTCTTTGGTATTTGTAATTATGACTCGTTACATGGAAATTTTCGTAGATTTTTGGATTGCTTGATAGCCGCTGCCAGGGCCTGCCACGATATCGGGATACTTCTAAGCAATTGTACAGTGCGTGAGTGCACTGTAGGTGCATACACCTAGGTTGTTCTTTCGTCAAGTCAGTTCGTGATCATAGATGTTTTCGACCTCGGTTATCTCCAGTCTCTAATTCACAGTTTTACTAGTTTCTTGTATCTGGTTTGTCGCTTAAGGACCCTATATCATCGCTGTTGTTTTCGACCTCGGTTATCTCCAGTCTCTAATTCACAATTTACTAGTTTCTTGTATCTGGTTTGTCGCTTAAGGACCTTATATCCTCGCTTTGTTTTCGACCTCAGTTATCTCCAGTCTCTAATTCACAGTTTTACTAGTTTCTTGTATCTGGTTTGTCGCTTAAGGACCTTATATTCTCGCTGATGTTTTCGACCTCGGTTATCTCCAGTCTCTAATTCACAGTTTTACTAGTTTCTTGTATTTGGTTTGTCGCTTAAGGACCCTATATCATCGCTGTTGTTTTTGACCTCGGTTATCTCCAGTCTAATTCACAGTTTACTAGTTTCTTGTATCTGGTTTGTCGCTTAAGGACCTTATATCCTCGCTGCTGTTTTCGACCTCGGTTATCTCCAGTCTCTAATTCACAATTTATTAGTTTCTTGTATCTGGTTTGTCGCTTAAGGACCCTATATCATCGCTGTTGTTTTTGACCTCGGTTATCTCCAGTCTAATTCACAGTTTACTAGTTTCTTGTATCTGGTTTGTCGCTTAAGGACCTTATATCCTCTCTGTTGTTTTCGACCTCGGTTATCTCCAGTCTCTAATTCACAGTTTACTAGTTTCTTGTATATATCTGGTTTGTCGCTTAAGGATCCTATATCCTCGCTATTGTTTTCGACCTCGGTTATCTCCAGTCTCTAATTCACAGTTTTACTAGTTTCTTGTATCTGGTTTGTCGCTTAAGGACCTTATATTCTCGCTGATGTTTTCGACCTCGGTTATCTCCAGTCTCTAATTCAAAGTTTACTAGTTTCTTGTATCTGGTTTGTCGCTTAAGGACCCTATATCCTCGCTGTTGTTTTTGACCTCGGTTATCTCCAGTCTAATTCACAATTTACTAGTTTCTTGTATCTGGTTTGTCGCTTGGACCTTATATCCTCGCTTTGTTTTCGACCTCGGTTATCTCCAGTCTCTAATTCACAGTTTTACTAGTTTCTTGTATCTGGTTTGTCGCTTAAGGACCCTATATCCTCGCTGTTGTTTTCGACCTCGGTTATCTCCAGTCTCTAATTCACAGTTTACTAGTTTCTTGTATCTGGTTTGTCGCTTAAGAACCCTATATCCTCGCTGTTGTTTTCGACCTCGGTTATCTCCAGTCTCTAATTCACAATTTACTAGTTTCTTGTATCTGGGTTGTCGCTTAAGGACCTTATATCCTCGCTTTGTTTTCGACCTCGGTTATCTCCAGTCTCTAATTCACAGTTTTACTAGTTTCTTGTATCTGGTTTGTCGCTTAGGGACCCTATATTCTCGCTGATGTTTTCGACCTCGGTTATCTCCAGTCTCTAATTCACAGTTTACTAGTTTCTTGTATCTGGTTTGTCGCTTAAGGACCCTATATCCTCGCTGTTGTTTTTGGCCTCGGTTATCTCCAGTCTAATTCACTACTAGTTTCTTGTATCTGATTTGTCGCTTAAGTACTCTATATTCTCGCTGTCGTTTTCGACCTCGGTTATCTCCAGTCTCTAATTCACAGTTTACTAGTTTCTTGTATCTGGTTTGTCGCTTAAGGACCTTATATCCTCGCTGTTGTTTTCGACCTCGGTTATCTCCAGTCTCTAATTCACAGTTTACTACTTTCTTGTATCTGGTTTGTCGCTTAAGGACCCCATATCCTCGCTGTTGCTCTCGACCTCGGTTATCTCCAGTCTCTAATTCACAATTTACTAGTTTCTTGTCTCTGGTTTGTCGCTTAAGGACCCTATATCCTCGCTGTTGTTTTCGACCTCGGTTATCTCCAGTCTCTAATTCACAATTTACTAGTTTCTTGTATCTGGTTTGTCGCTTAAGGACCTTATATCCTCGCTTTGTTTTCGACCTCGGTTATCTCCAGTCTCTAATTCACAGTTTTACTAGTTTCTTGTATCTGGTTTGTCGCTTAAGGACCTTATATCCTCGCTTTGTTTTCGACCTCGGTTATCTCCAGTCTCTAATTCACAGTTTTACTAGTTTATTGTATCTGGTTTGTCGCTTAAGGACCCTATATCCTCGCTGTTGTTTTCGATCTCGGTTATCTCCAGTCTCTAATTCACAATTTACTAGTTTCTTGTATCTGGTTTGTCGCTTAAGGACCTATATCCTCGCTGTTGTTTTCGACCTCGGTTATCTCCAGTCTCTAATTCACAATTTACTAGTTTCTTGTATCTGGTTTGTCGCTTAAGGACCTTATGTCCTCGCTTTGTTTTCGACCTCGGTTATCTCCAGTCTATAATTCACAGTTTTACTAGTTTCTTGTATCTGGTTTGTCGCTTAAGGACCTTATATCCTCGCTTTGTTTTCGACCTCGGTTATCTCCAGTCTCTAATTCACAGTTTTACTAGTTTCTTGTATCTGGTTTGTCGCTTAAGGACCCTATATCCTCGCTGTTGTTTTCGACCTCGGTTATCTCCAGTCTCTAATTCACAATTTACTAGTTTCTTGTATCTGGTTTGTCGCTTAAGGACCTTATATCCTCGCTTTGTTTTCGACCTCGGTTATCTCCAGTCTCTAATTCACAGTTTTACTAGTTTCTTGTATCTGGTTTGTCGCTTAAGGACCTTATATCCTCGCTTTGTTTTCGACCTCGGTTATCTCCAGTCTCTAATTCACAGTTTTACTAGTTTCTTGTATCTGGTTTGTCGCTTAAGGACCTTATATCCTCGCTGTTGTTTTCGACCTCGGTTATCTCAAGTCTCTAATTCACAGTTTACTACTTTCTTGTATCTGGTTTGTCGCTTAAGGACCCTATATCCTCGCTGTTGTTTTCGACCTCGGTTATCTCCAGTCTCTAATTCACAATTTACTAGTTTCTTGTATCTGGTTTGTCGCTTAAGGACCCTATATCCTCGCTGTTGTTTTCGACCTCGGTTATCTCCAGTCTCTAATTCACAATTTACTAGTTTCTTGTATCTGGTTTGTCGCTTAAGGACCTTATATCCTCGCTTTGTTTTCGACCTCGGTTATCTCCAGTCTCTAATTCACAGTTTTACTAGTTTCTTGTATCTGGTTTGTCGCTTAAGGACCTTATATCCTCGCTTTGTTTTCGACCTCGGTTATCTCCAGTCTCTAATTCACAGTTTTCCTAGTTTCTTGTATCTGGTTTGTCGCTTAAGGACCTTATATCGTCGCTTTGTTTTCGACCTCGGTTATCTCCAGTCTCTAATTCACAGTTTTACTAGTTTCTTGTATCTGGTTTGTCGCTTAAGGACCTTATATCCTCGCTTTGTTTTCGACCTCGGTTATCTCCAGTCTCTAATTCACAGTTTTACTAGTTTCTTGTATCTGGTTTGTCGCTTAAGGACCCTATATCCTCGCTGTTGTTTTCGATCTCGGTTATCTCCAGTCTCTAATTCACAGTTTACTAGTTTCTTGTATCTGGTTTGTCGCTTAAGGACCCTATATCCTCGCTGTTGTTTTAGACCTCGGTTATCTCCAGTCTCTAATTCACATTCTCTATTGTTTCTTTTATGGCTTATCGGTGCTTGATATTACCGGATGCGGCAGTTATGTATTCATTTCAATCCAAACGTAACAAATACGATTTGTAGTACAAGCATGCAAATTAAAGCACAATAGGGTACATTATCTGTCATGATCACGTGAACATAGTATCCAAAAGTGTGAAACCCAGCATCTATGGCCGACTCGTGAGTCCTGGCTTATCCTACCCATCCTTCGGTCTAAAAAGTTGCTGTACCGACACTACAAGAAAAGCTTGAAGGAACAAATGTTTGTAGGTCGATGCCGCGTCCCCTGAATCCAGGGCAACGTTGCCTGCCCACTGTGTTTGGTTTTGAACAATCCTCCAATGCAGCTCCCTACCGTAGCTGCAGAGCTTGAGAACACACGTTTAGACTTTTTTGTATAATGAAGGACGTGCTACTTCCGAAATCTCGTCAGGGTAGAAGGCGAAGCTCAGATTTTCTAAAGCGTTTTCGAAGAATATTTAAGCTGTTCAAACAATTATTTGTTGATTTCGTCTCCTTTTTTGTTTTCTTTGATCGACTACAATCGCTTAATCCTCTCTCACCGGTTCGAAGTCATTAGAGCAACCTAAAGCCTGCGCGAGACTACCATGCCGCTCCTCGTTTGATCTCGTTTAGAATTTTGGACTGCGTGTTTCCAAAGACTAAGTGCCAAAGCGTCGTTACCGTTGAAGCCTAATAGGGAGCTGGGTGGGAGATATCTTACGATGGTCAGGACACGCCACCCTGCATTCGGGGAGCCGTTGCCTGCCCAACCGAAGTTAGTTTCTAAGATAAGACGAGGCTTCTTACCGTAGCTGCACGGCTTGTGAGTTCTCGTCGAGATTTTCAAAGACGGGTCAATTTCAGTGGTAATAAAAACTCACGACGGAATTGTCGCGAGTTTTGTTGCATAGTTCAACGGAAGCCCTACGTTCCTGTTTTGATTTTCTTTCCCTTGGTTTAGTTTGCAAATGACTTTGCCTGAACCAGATTTATTATTTTTCTTTCGCGATTTTCCAAATTACTGTATGTGTACGCATCCATGTGCCTTTATACAAATGCTTGGCAAACTTGGAGCCACTTGCGTGCCGCCAACCTATGGTGGGTTGTGACCCCGTTCTTTGAAAGTCCGTGTGGTGTTATAGTTTAAATTTTGCATCATCGGAGTTTATCGGAAAGCGAAAAGGGATAGAAGGCGAGGGCCGCGGCATGTCCGGAGCAGTAGTGTCTCCCGGCGGAGCTCGTGGACCAGTAGGCTCACCCGATTTAACTAGGCCCTTGTATACGATAAAAGATCAACGGCCCTTTCTACCGTAGCTGCACGGCTTGAGAGCACCCAGCTTGACTTTTGAGTGATCATTCAGATTACTAAGAAATAATCACAAGGACAACGCTATAACTTTGATGGTGGCTCCGCCGGTTGTTTCATACTACTCTAGGCCTCGGGTTGCGGTGGCAACTAGCTCCAGATTGAGTTATCCAACGCGAATCGCCTAAGTATCCCGTGTCTCCAATGTCATCCCCTTATTTGGCAATCCCAGTAACATGTAAAAAAACTAAGACAATTTAAAGTTGCTACCCACTTACCGATTCATATCATAAAAAACAGTACCCGATAAATAGGGGAACCAATCGCACATGTAAGAACCGAAATTGCTTTGATAATTTCATTTTTCTCGGGCACTTACATTTGCGGGCGCGCGGAGTATAAATCTAATGCTCCAGCACCCGTAAGAGCGGCCTCTTACGCTGGAAAGTTCGAAGCCAGAAAACCAGGTGAGGCTCCGATGCATGGTGCATGAGGAAAGGCGCACCTCGGTAAATCATAAAAGAAAATCGAAACCAAAAAGCGCAAACTAAAAGAGATGGTGACAACCGCCTTAATGAAACCCAAATTTAGCGTGTTTATAGCTCGACCGGCTCGGATGATGCATCGCAACGTCTACTTTTATGCATGAGTAAACATAAGCTGCGCCACCACAACCCCCTTCTGTCACTAGCGATTGGCGATACTTTGTTCGGCGTATAAGCTATCGGTCAACATATAAGAAAAGATAAAATTGGTGCTTTGGGAAACGCATCCAAATCGTTAAGAAACAAAAAATTGCCCTATTAACTATTACTTAAAAAATTAAGGAACCGATTTATGACTGTTTTACATTTCAACTGGAACATTTTTATTTTATTATCGAACGAATATTAACCCGTTTAGTGTTTAAAAAGCTGCACATCACATGTAATGTTCGCGAATTACACGTATTATCATTAATATAACGGAAAATGTTTAACAAAAAATGCGAAATGCGCGTTACCACGTTGTGCGTCGTGAAACGAATTCGTGGCCAATCAACAAATAGGTACGTTGTGCTAGCGAATAAAAATGACACCCTTTGCAATCAGTCGCTCTGCGTTCGCTAACGAAAATTTTGAATTTGCAATTGACTACTGCAATGGCTGTTTTATTCTCTAACAGCGTTTTATACACAGTGTAAAAAGAGGATTGTAGGCGGTGTAAGTTTGCTTATGCATTATACCCTCTGTCCACCGATCTTACTGTCTTGTCCCTTTTGCCCTATCATCGCCAACATCCAAGAGAAATTTCCAAAACTTGGGCTAAAATATATATTTATAATATATTCATGAAACAACCAAAATGGAAACAGTTGGAAACTTTAAATTTAACAAACAGAAGCAAACAGCCCACATATGGGCGTAAAACAAAAATGTTGTGATATGTGGACATTGGCCAAAACGTGCCAAGAAGACTCAAAGGCGCGAGAATTTCGTCGGAGGAGTATATGTACGCGGTTTAGGGCTTGAGTTTTATAAAGAAAATTTTATATTTCTGTTAATTTGAGATAAAGGTAACCTACTAGATAAAATCAGAATTTTGAGATATATTTAATTGGTGGCCAATTAGAGGCCGTTTTAGGTGCAAATTGTATGAAAATTATGTGTTCTAAACAGGTTAAAAGGATGCTGAGCAGGCCAGGGGCTGCTGCTGGCTCCTGGCTTACAGTTGGATGAATAGTATGGAGCCCCATGGAGGTGTGGAGCATAAAAAATAAAGTTTTAAGTTATTTTGGTGGTAGTTTGAGGCTAGAATAAGGAATGTTTATAAGCCTAAATGAGCGTCCCTAAACACTTACAGATAGGGTTGGGTGGCCAGAAACGTGCGATTTGGAAGAATTTGTAAGCCCCAATAGTAACCTAGAATTTTCCGTAGTTATACATAAATCCTACAATTTTGGAATTTAAATTACCCGTACCTAAAATATTGCTCCTTCAAATTCCGCAAGATTTTCGCCCTGTTTTAACTGCGCAAAGTATAATAATCGATATCTCTATATCAACGACACAGTTACGTACGCGTACCAGAACCGGTTTCTTCGAGGCCTAATCGCTACGGAATTTTCCTACTTAAATTTGTTAAAGTTCTGTCCGACTCCTCTGGACCCGTCCGGACACGCACATAAGCAATACTACAATGACATTTTAACAATTTAATACATTCTAGATATCAGGTATGGGCACCTTCAGCACGTTCCACTGGTATCCGGCAGTCCTTCAGGTTCGAAACTCATAGCCTCATATTTTCACTCACGCCGTCTATTAGGCTCAAATTTTCACACATATACCCAATTTTGGATGTCCCTTAAAATTTTCAAAAATATCGGGCTGACAGCATGATTACATTCAGTGATAAAATGGCTATCATACGTTCGATTGATATGTGTCTTGTACTAGGAATAGTTCTGGCCCTAAGGGATCCCAGCTGCACCGCCATTCCCCACTATGATGCCCGAACAATCCCGGCTTCCACGACTCACCGGTGAACCATTGGTTGACCTAAACGGAACCGCTTAGGTTAGCAGGCTGCCGGAAAATTTACCAGGGTGTTCGGCCTGGAACCTATATCGGGCCACGTCTAGTGGTACGAAGTTCTCCATGAGAGAAAGTAAACCCGTAAGCCTGCTCGCAGGTAATAAGACTGACCCGCTGCTCTTTCATCTTCCGTTAAACTCCTAGCTTACGGTCCCCGTTTTCTATACTCGTGAGCGTGGGTCTACTAGAGCCTAACTCAAGAATAACTCTTGGGACACCTGGAGACTGATCTCAAGTCCCGTAGATTTCTTTAGATTTTATGCGAGGCGAGAGCATATGTTAGTCCCGGTGGAACTCTGAACTGATATTAAACGCCGAGCGCGTGAATTATAGCTTGCGGCGAGTTAGAATTACTTGCGACCTACTTAACAATGTTTAACATAAGTTCCTAATGTGCGTTTTCGCTTTATACCGTGTTCCGGCAGCAACCACCTGAATCCATTCTCTATCAGCTTATAATAACATTCCAGATTGCTTATCGGCTGACCAAACACACACTATAACGATTTGTTTATTTATTGAGTAACATACGGCACAGGCACTCTATGGTACAAGGCAATACAATGAATACAAGGCACCGAGCAGTGCACCAGGACTAATACCTTACTAGTGATGTGATTCCCCAAGGTATTTGACCCATTTTGCAAGCAAACTAAAGATCCCCGTAATTTCGCTCCTTTAGACTGCTCAAATATCCACTGGTCTGGTGATTTCCTTTATGTAAATAATGCTTGTGTAACCATTCGCTTTTCCAGAATGTACTTGCCAGACTACTATTGTTCACCGAGTCACCTGCGATAGACCGGTTCATAGCTCTGTGATTGGAGGCTAAATAGTTCTTAGGCAGAAGGAAAAATGCTGCGCACCGAGTTTAGATGGGGGCTAGGTTACTTAAAGAGAGAAAATAACATTCGATGGGTCATGACACGTCACCCGCATCAGAGTGTCCGATTCCATCGAATGGAAATTACTAATTCTTCAAAATGTGTGGAGGTTTCACACCATGACTGCATAGCATGAGAGCACGCCTTTACATTTGTGGGGTCCTACTTTTGACAAGAAAAGTCACGAGGGAATGAACTCGATTTTTTGGTTTATCTCCATCAAGGGTTTTCGGTTGCCCAGTTAGAACTTTCGCTCGACCTGGGTTACAAGTGACCACGTCTGCCTCTTTTGTTCTCCTGAGTTTCTCCATTCATCACTTCGCACTACGATTGCTCGTTTGAGTTGGAGCAACTCGCGCCTAAATGACTTGTTGTGCATGTTCAAACCCCTTTCTTTGTAATCCAAAATACTTGACGATAGTTTTAGTGGAGCTAATAGGGAGAGGTAAAACGGGGATAGAGCAGTTTGTGGTTCTATAGCATGCGGAATGTATGCTCGAACCACGGAAGCCCTAAACTAAAGTTTTTTACAATACGGAATTAGCAAAGCACCTCAAAATGTCTGCACGCTGTGGAAACCGCCCCTTTATTTAGAGTGGTCAGCTGTTTAATGAACAGAAATCTCGCGGGACATTTCTCTAAATTTTTGTTTGGTTTCCCCGACAAAATTTTTTTACCGTAAACTGAACGGCTGTCACCAGGTCAACGTCAACTCTTTAGCAAGTTTTCCCTTCAGGTGTCCCTGTAGCCTACCCCCTCCGGTTTTCTTTTCTTGTCTTCCCCAAAGTCCTATTTACACTGCTTATTTAAATTTTCAGCCATCGGGTCTTCCAAGCAAGTTTCGACCCGAAGATTGTGGAACCAGTCTAGCTCAGAGGGCGGAATAACACATTTGAAAGAAACCATTTTTCTGGAACTGATTCACTTCCGGGTGCGCGAGGGCGACCCTGCATGAATAAATTTTACACGCGAGAAACCAGGAGAGACCTCTCGCCACGTCTGGATGTGAAGAGTCCCTTCTGGGAGAAATCAAAATGCCAAAGAAGAAAACTCTAAAAGAGAAAAGAAACACAAAACGGTTATCTGAGCAAACTAAAGCCCGAGTGACTCCGATGTGACATCGGGTCTTTTTCTTTTATACCCTGTCCTACCACCCTTTTCCTCGTCGTTTTTGTTCCGTGGCTTGTCCCCAAAATGTTAGACTTAGACGCTCAGGGCGCTAGATTTTGTGAAGGATATCGGCACATTTCTGCCGATACTAGGCTAATGAAAAGTAGCACAGTTAAGGGGGCGCGATCAGATCCCTGCTCTGGCATGCCGGCTACTAAAAAAATTGAAAGTTTTTTGATAGCACTAATAAGTGGCCTGTTAGAGGCCGTTCTATGTAGTCGGCGTAAGAAAGTTTAGTGTCCTGGTTGAGTTTAGGGGGTTCCGCGAAGATCCGTGTTGGCAAGGTGGCTCCCGCTTCATCACGAAATGGCCAGTGTAGGACCACGTGAACACGTGGTATCCAAAAATAAGTTTTGGTTTATTGTGTTGTCCTTTGGGAGTTAAAAATGAGTGTTAAAACACTAAGTGGTCTCTAACTTCTTGTAGCTGACGGATGGACTGACCCGAACGCCTTATTTACAACCCTTGGAGGTCCCGGATAGCCCCATTGTACTCTAAGCTTAAGAAAACCCCCAAAATTTAGAATTTATATCAACCCCTGGAAAAGATGCCCCAGTTAAGTTTTAGTGAATTCCCTTTCGCCCTAAGATCCTGTTTCATAAATATTACAGCAATCCTTTAACTAACAATCATCTTATCTCGACGCGTCAAGACAGGCCCACTTTTGATACATGAAACGTTGCGAAAAGACCTCGGCCCGCGTTGATAAGAGCCGTACACTTTACCCGACCCATCCTGACACGTACCGTATTCTACATACTGCAATATACAAGGCACTATATCAACGTTAGACATGCGCACCGGGACCAGTTTCAGGACGACAAAATCGCGAAATCAACCGAGGAGTTGTAAAAAGTTCCGTTCACCGTCCCCGGTTGATCCGAGCCCGTACCCCTTCTATTCATAAGCACAACTACAGTTTATACTAATACTCGATAATATTTCACATTTATAATTTCGGGGAGCGACCGGATACCCACAAGTTGGGATCATGAGAGTTTGGTTATGACGCGACGATCAACCCGCGCACCTCGGGCGGGTGGAGCGTAATAATACAATACATTATAATGATGACACAATTTTATTTTTATATGAACAATGAATTACACGCAACTTTACGTCGGGATCGCGCTCCACCGGTATCCGGCAGTCCATTGGGTTAAATTTGCACCTTTTTGTCCTTTCTCTAGGTACTTGGAGAATTGAAGAAAAACTCGGGCTGTTACAACTTTCATTGTAAATCACAAAAAGATACTACCTGAAAGCCGCTTCACCTGATTTTTGACACTTCCGAATCGTGTGACAATGTTCCTACATCGTATAGCTTTTCAAAGACAGTTAAACGCAGAAGCAATTCCATTAAGCAGATTAGATGAACACAGCTGCATTCCGGTAACAAGGAAACATTCGCCACGAAAAAACTTTTATCAAAACGAACCTCCGAGACATCTCTCGCCCTGGACGTAACCTGAAAAAGCCAAAATGTTTAAGGGTTAAACACGATCTGGGTTTTCGCAAAAGATTTCTCCTTAGCTATAACAAAAAGGCGCAAATGATGTCCCTGATCGGTCGAGGATCGCTTTATGAGGTCTCTACATAAAAAATTTGTCAGATTTTCTAATCTAACGGAAGCAGTACCCGTTTTTTATCGACTGGCTGAATCTCTCTCACACTTGCCTGCGGAATTTGTGGGTATGCTGGGTCTCCAACGGTGGTAAGAATTATTCATCGCTGATTCTGAAAAGGGGACATTTGAGCGGCAGAGTAGCATAAACAAAGCCCACCTTTGATGACCCTCGCCGTGCACACTCGAAATGAAATTCATAGCCCGGGCTTTGACACAGGTGGTCGGCAGTTCTATTTTCTGCACACTCGGAACAGGCATCCAAAGATATTCAAAAGCAACAGTGGAATTTATGACCAGAGCATTAAGATTGCCGAGACTCAAACCAATCTAGTACTCGCATCCAGATAATGACAGTAAAATGGTATATGCTTCCTTCCACCTAAGTAATAAATTTTCGCTTTACCGCGTAACATGATAATGACAGTAAATGGTATATGCTTCCTTCCACCTAAGTAATAAATTTTCGCTTTACAGCGTAACTTGATAATGACAGTAAATGGTATATGCTTCCTTCCGCCTAACTAATAAATTTTCGCTTTACCGCGTAACTTCATAATGACAGTAAATGGTATATGCTTCCTTCCACCTAAGTAATAAATTTTCGCCTTACCGCGTAACTTTTTATCATGCATACACCCTTGGTAGTACTTAGTGTTTATTCCACGAAGAGTTTGGTTTTCACTCGGCAAAGATTCCGCTGATGCCTGCTTTTTTCAAATTCTAAACGCTCGCACTCTGAACAAGTCCACCGTTGCTTCTAATAATCTTTTCGACATCCATGTGTTGAACCATAATTGATCTCGAAATCGGAACGCCACCACCGAGGATAGGAGGAATTTTAGTTTCGCGACAGCCCGATGGACCGTTGATTTGCTGAGGATCGAAGTTTATTTCTCCACAATTCAAGAGAATAGGGGGCCTGGCGTCTACCCGAAATTGTCCCCAACGTAAGTCAGATTGTCTGTGAATTCACACTTTCCTCCAACCAGCGGTTGTGTACAAGTAATAGGCTCTTATAAAATTGCCTCATTTCTCTCCTACTTTTGTAGGACTTCTTACTAGTGCAATCCATTTTATATGTGCCAACACATGAATTTTGCTTAATGACACATGGACATTTAAATATGTGCGTATGGAAGTGATCAAAATGTCTAATCCCTCCGTCGGTATCATGTTTTATACCTTTCTCCATTTTAAAACTCACTAAATCTAAACACACATGGCTCTCCGCCATGTTGCATTGACGGGAAAGACAAGCTGAGCATCAGATATGAACGAGACTCAAAATCGACGCTAAGCATGAACACATTGTGGGCTTTGCCTTAGTCGACCCGTGTCCTTTATTAACATATAGCTAGCTTTTCTCAAAAAAACTTTTCTCGTTTATCACTAGTTCCTAAAAGGATTGGCCTGATGACCTATTATATTAAAGACATTAATTAGGATTGATACAAAATTTTACCTCTGTAAGCGATGATTGATTCAACCTGGTACCATACTTGCCCCAATTACAATCTTTTAATGCTAGTCCTTTGAATTTTTTGCATTCTTCAAAATTAAAAAGAATTCACCCGGCGTACGAGTGGAGCTTGATGACAGCAATAACATAACATTATATGCACAAATGTTTTATTTATAATACAAAATACGACAACGATGTACCGGAACCACGCTCCACTGCTCCTATGATGCGCCAGCGATAATTTATACTTTTAGCAGTAATTTTGAACTTCTTGGAAGTTCCGTTTAGAAGTTCATACTTCAGTAACAGCATTGAGATGTTCTAAGCCGTGTTGCAAAGACACAAATGAAGCCTATATTCTATATATCCAATTTAAAACATTTATTCAATACAAAATTACTCATTCAATGCAAAATCTTTTAAAAAACCTCAAAACTGTATCACACTTGCCTATCGTTTGCGCTGACCATGACGTCCGTTCCTAGACCAATACCATGCCGTTTTGTTTCCAAAGATATGCCTGTTTTGGTACAAGGTAGGATCAAACATCCTATGCTATTGCACTAGGACCAGTTCTGGCCCTAAGGGATCCCAGCTGCACCACGGTTTACTCTATTGTGGTGCCCGGACAACCCCGGCTTCCACGACTCCCCGGTGATCTATGCGATGACCTAAGGGAACCGCTTAGCTTAGCAGGCTGCCGGCGGGTTTACCAGGGTGTTCGGCCTGGCCCCTATAGTGGCCCACGTGTCTAATGGTATGAGGTCCCCCGAGGGAGAGTCAACCCCTAAGCCTGCTCACAGGTAATAAGGCTGACTCGCCTTTCCCTCATTACCCATTCGGTCCCCTAAGCGGGGTTCTCTGATCCTAGTATAGCCTGAGTAAGGTGCCCCATTTGGTCGTGCCTGA
Organism: Trileptium ribeirensis; assembly: GCA_030248225.1. Lineage (NCBI taxonomy): Eukaryota > Metazoa > Nematoda > Enoplea > Enoplida > Thoracostomopsidae > Trileptium > Trileptium ribeirensis. Next base: position 45,068 of record JASANE010011469.1, read on the forward strand.
ATGTAGAATCCTGAAGACTGGTGAGTGTACTGCCATAATCCCAATAGCGGCCCAGTTCTGGTGGTGACTCCTTACGATATTCCTTATTCTAGTCCTAGCAGACTTTACCTAGTAACTCAAACAACACCAGGGCATTGAGGCGAGGGCCCCAATCCCTTGGACGTTTTACCCATAATTGTTAATATTATCTATTGGGATGTGGGTCACGCAAAGCGACCATTGCTGCGGGAGCATTCGCGACGAGGGTTCCAGGTAGTTCACGTAAGACTCAAACGGGATGCGAGGTGCGGAGTGGGTTGCCGGCTCGAGCCTTAAAACGAAAATGTGGGGGAGCTTGCGTCCACAAATCAACTCGCCGGGGCGCGGAGTGCTAGAGGACTTGCCAGTCGTGGCTCAAAATTGACTGTGGTTCAAATATCTTTAGAGGTTCCTGTTATTCCGTGGGAATCGGAAAGTTAAACAAACTTCCTAACTGCTTCAAAATTATCACACTATTCAATCGATTTACTATTGGTTTCCCCTTTTTTGCACACTACATACTTCATGGTTATCACCCAATCGGGGTGTACGCTAAAATATTTACAGCATGTATAAAATGATAAACAATAACTTCAGGTACCTGGCACGATACCCTGTGGTATAGTTTGCAACCCTTTCCGACGCGATACTCTAAAGTCTTTTGATTAAACTTCCTCGAACGCGGGCTCCTAAAAATTTTGACTAAGCTAGACCAAACGAAATGTATCCGAAACCGATAAGTTTCCCAAGAATTTTCCGATGGCGATGTTCCGTCAACTTAGGATTAGTTGCCCGCCAACTGACGATGATTGCATTTCATTGAGCGATGAGAAGTCTTCGAATAAAAACGGACCACCATCCAAAACTTTGCATGATTTCGACAGCGACTGGAGCGGCCCGCGAAAGAACCGACTGATTTCGAACTCGCTCCCGGAGAGCTCCGAGAGAGGGTGGCCACCTGAATTTTCCCCGTAGTTGCACGGTTAGAAAACACACGTTCCACCCAGGTTTATTTTAAAATTTTAGTTGCCGCCAGCTCCAGTCTCTGTTTCGTTCTCTGCTCAGCTAGTGTCTCTTGAAACTATGTCATGTGCGGGCCCGCAGTCGTTTGCATCAGAATCTAACCAGGTGCAGAAGAAACAGCGACCGAATGAGGATTCGACGCTGCTGCTCGATTTCAGATAATTGGGGACAACGCGTGTCACCCGAGGATGCAAACGGCCGCGTCCCAGTGTCACTCCTATCACCTTTGAAATTTTGATTAATCCTTTCTAAACACCACTTAATTGTCTCTTCCAAACGGAGTCCCTTACCGCGGGGCAAAACCTTTTATTTTGGCATCGCGTAGAGCGAAAGTGTGACCGGTTTTGCCATAACCTAGAAATTTTGAACACTACTATTTCCCTAGGAGAAATATTTTGGTCACTCCTCGGACCTGTGAAAGAGGGCCAATGTCCGAGGAGCGGGAACCAGTCGAGATATGTGCGTGCAAAATTTTAGCGACTTTTGAGCGGTTTTGTCAATTTCGTCGGGGCCCGGCCTTTACGGGTGCGCGGAGAATCGTTCCGACTCTCCAGCATCCGCAAACGCGTCCCTTCGCGTGATCGAAGAGGAATAGAAAAAGCCAGGGAAGGCTCTCCACCGTAGAGGTACGGCGAGAAACCAACCCTGGTGCCTCCGAAAGAAAATGAAAACTTAAAACAAAAATGAAAACCTACGAAATTTGAAGTGGCGACAACCGCCAACTTTTAAAACAAAACCCCGACTGGCTCCGATCGGGGAATCGGGCAGTCTCTTTTATACTGTTCATCTGCCCCCCGTCAAAACCTAGCCCTATAGCCCTACATTGCAGTGCTGGCTCAATTTCAAAATTTTAAATTTTAAAACACAAAAACACATACACAAATTTGAAGCCGGTACAAGTTAAGTGCCAATACAATATAACCCGCACAACGAAACACGTCGCCGCTTGTACACATATGAAGAGACAACAACAACAACGATGTAACTTTGCCACTTATATTAGCCATTGGTCCCTTGGTCAACAATGTAAAATGTAGCTTGGGCGAGTTGTAGCGGGCCGGGCGACGTAAACAACTAAACCTCGCGCTGGTCGGCGCGAGGCCTGTAGCATTGGCAATATATATAAGCGCTTCAGGCGCTACTGATAAACGAGGTTTTTTTATTAATTTTGTTTATTTTTCAGGACTGGAGTGGAGTAGGCGGCCGGGGGCGGGATCATATCCATGCCCTGGCTGGTCGCCTACTTATGAGATCCTTTATTTTAATGTAGGTCCCCTAGGAGACCCGTTAAGAGCAGAGATATGCGTGCACAATAGGAGAATTTTGGGTCCCACTTGAGTTAGGGGAATCCTGCGCAGACCCGTTGGGGCGGATGGCCCCGGTTTTCAATAATATAGTTAGTATAGGACCCAATCGAGGTGTAGGGCTCCAAAAATCGGGGAGTTTTGGTTTGGGATATAGTGATTTAGGGCCCTAAAGTTTGAGAGTTTAAACGCTGGATTGAGGGTCCATAAGTACGTATGGGCTGGGGTGAGGTTGACCCGCACGAGTGATTTTGCAGCCTTACAGGTCCCTGATGATAGTTCAATATCCCCCTTTTTGTTTGAGATCAATAAAAACCCCCAAAATTTCAATTTACTGATACCCCTTTAAAATGAGACTCTTTCCATGTTAAGTAAATTTTATCCCGTACTTTATACATTCCATTTAGCCCGTACCGCACAAAATACATATCAGCTTCCGCCAGCGTGTCAGGATAAACTTACGGGTCCCGGACCATTGTAAAACAAACCCAAATTGCCTTTTGTCGCCGGGGCCTTTGTACGATACTCCGTCCCATCCTGACACCCGGACGCAAGCACCAAGTAAGTACATTATTTCATCAATGAACAAACACATATATTGCGTAGTTATTGTTCACGGATGCGCACCGGAACCGACCCTGGGGCACCTAATTAGCAAAATTTGTTAAGTCTGAGCGGTGATAGAATCGTGAGATCTTTCCCCTTGTCCCCGGCCGATCCGACTACGCATCCGTACCATCCCCAAATACAAATCGATAGCATTGTTATGCAGATTATTCATAAACAGTAATGATCCTGGGCCCGATCGGACACCTCCACAATAAAATTCTGGTTCAATTTTAGGTGCGAAATCACCCCGCGCACCTCGGGCTGGTGGAGCGTGATAACACATTTACGGAATACGATACAACATTTTATTTTATTCGACACATTTAACAATAATACATCAATGAATGCTTGGATCACGCTCCACCGGTATCCGATCGCCCTTTATCCATTGAATTTTGAGGCCCCTATGGCCTGATTTTGAATGTTGAAGATTCGACCAAAACTCGGGCTGTTACATCTCCTAAAATTTTTTGGATTTTATAGACTCCTTACTTATGGTAGTAAGTTGAAATTGTTGAGATTTGGAAAAGAGAGTGAAAATTTTGCGTGATTAATTCCATGTGATGTACAGCCCTTGATTTCACTTGAGTAAAATTAGTATGAAATTTGAAAATTTGGCCCGTTTGGGCGTGAAATTTGTAAAATTTAGCCCGTTTGGGCTTAAAATTGCACTAAATTCCGAAAATTTTCCAAAAATTTCCCAAAAGTTGTTAAAATTTCGCTAAATCGAGGGTAGAAGGACGATCAATTTGCCTGGTTATCACCAAAAACGCGTCCCTTCTCCCTTTATTTTCGGTAAATTTGGAAGTCTTCCCTTATGGCCTATACTATTTTATGATAGTTTGTCTTATCTTGAGTCCTTGAAAATATTTCCCTGGAAATTTATCTAATGTTCGTACAATCATTATACCGCTTCTTGGCACACATAATATAAATTGTCCATATATACAGTTGCATTTTATTATGATATTTAGCACGTACCTCCAGAGTTCTGGACAGGGTTGGTCCCATGCCCTATATTCGGGGAACCCTAGGAAAAGGTCCGGCCGCCGGGGTGCCAAATCCCAGAAGTTCCCGTTACTTGAAATTTCGGTGATTTTGCTGGATAATTTCTAATTTGGTTTTACTCAGTTTGCTTTACTGTTGGTAATGGATGTTATTACAGTCGGGTTATTTGGGAGCTATTTATGATACTCATGGTATTTAGTCTGATTATTCTAGTTTGCATTGGAGTTATACTTTATTCGCTTTAAGTAACCAATTTTCCTATCGTTAAGTCATTTCAAAATGGTTTGTTTCGTTCACGATACATAGTTTGGTAACTTGCGGTTTCTTATCCTGCTGTGCTTGCTTTATGCGGTCCTATTGGTTATTCGCTACCGATCATGCCTTATTTACGCGGGGTACGGCTCATCATTTCTCGTCCTACTTGTTCCAGTTATCCTTGTCCTCTACCTAGATTTCTAAATTGCTCGCACGCTGACTCCTACTCCTTTGATGGTCCACGCTTTATGTTCCTTGTTACACTTGCCTACCGCGTTAAACGTCCGAGTTCGGCATCGCGCACCAGTTGGCTAACCCACTCCCGCAAATTACGCAGGCAGTACCTGGAGACCATTGGTTCCTCGAACTGTGGGCGCTCCTGCCATTCCATGTGCGGTTCGTCTCGCTCCCAGGCGTCAGCGGCGTTAAAAGCGACTGGCCAGTTCGGGAAATAGACGTTGTGGAACGCGTCATGCTGTTGCCGATGGTTGGCGACAATCCGTTTAAACTCGACCGTCCATGACATTGCGTCTTGGTTAGTCGCGGCCCATCGAGGTATCGGCGGTGCGACCACCACAGGCGTCCGCGCTGGTACTCGTCGAGATAGCATTCCCAAATGTCGTTTGATTTTCTTGAAGGCTGCATTTGGGTTGGTCGCATGGAGCTGCTCCGGTTGCGCCCTCCGATAAATGTATTGGTAGCCTCCAAGTAAAATAACGCATTTGGTTAGCGGCGTCAGGACGGCGCTGGCAAGTTGGATCATGCGGATCAGCGTGGTTCCAGGCCATGCGCAGACCAGCCATTTATTGTCGTTGGCTAATTGTAGCAACGGCAGTGGAAGTGCATCACCCATGATGATCACGTGCGGCCAGCTAGCGTATCCGGAGGTGAGGTATTCACGCACCTCCTCCAAAAGCCGCCCCATGACATTGTGGCAATGCCTAGGTGGTTCGCCTTGCCGCAGTTGCTGCAGCGTGCGCCCGACACCCCAGAAGGTATCAGTAGTTACCTCCAGGAGCGGTCGGTTGCCCGTGAGATGCAGGATCCGCGCGTAGCTGGGAATGCCGAATTTGCGGATCAATATTGGCCGCATTATGTGTTCAAACAGCGGTTTGAGCCGGGCACTGGTGATGTTGTCGATCAGTTCGTCCTTTAGCGCCCGCGCTCTGGCTTTTATCTGCTGTGGCGTTCCAACCATATCCATCAGTTCTTTGGCCGCTTCCATCAGGCCGAGCACGAGGAGCACCCTCACCTGATAGTGTTGTTCGACGGTCGGGGCCGTCGTGCCGTCATGATGGAAAGGCGTCGGAGCCTCGTGCATGTTGGAGAGCTCCGGCCATCCGGTACCGTGCGACAGGAATGGAACGTACGGTTGTGTTAAGTCGACATGGTAGGTCGGGATACTGGGCAGGCGGTAAGTCGTTGCTTCGGGCGGTGCATACGGCCCGGTTGTTGATAGTCGCCGGGTTGGACCGCCTTCGGATCGTCGTGTGTCGCTGCAATTGCGTTGCCGAACGCTTTGGTCCAGTTGACT
>JASANE010011470.1:0-15451 GCA_030248225.1 Trileptium ribeirensis
AACTATGATGCGCTCCTCCACTTTTCGACGAATAACCAGTTGTTGTACTTGTCTTTGTGACATCATCTTGATTACTAGAAGAACTCACAGGCGAGGCTGTGTGTTCAATTAGAATTGGCACGTTTCGTAAACTGGAACCACCACGAGACGCTATGCCATCAGGTCTACTGAAATCCATTCCAACCTGGATATTGTTACCATGAAACTCGTTAGATGATGAAGTTAATATGCTATTATGCGAGGGATCCTCAAAATTGTCGTTAACACGCGACTCACAAACAGCCGTTATTCCATGTAGCACCCCCGATCGCGAGCGCAGAGTGTTGGCTGTATTCGGCACATATGTCGATGCGTCGTCCCGGCGATCATCTGTTAAGGGGCGAGTGCTTGCAGACGAAAAATGTGCTATTTTTCGCAACTCCAATTGCTCCTCGTGTTCCGCGAATTCAAGTTCAGCGACTGACACAAAAACGGCTGAGTTTGGACCTGCATGAAAATACCGCTTATCACCAAATGAGCCATCGCAATTTCCCCCGCCAGGCTTCTAAAATAAATCCATAGCTATCAGATTTAGCAACGGTTATGATACTGACATGTAATCAATTAACAAGTACCTGCAAAACACACGACTATACAAAATTACATATATTTAGTAAAAATGCGAAGTCTATCACCTAAACAATACCGATACAGTATTATTCTATGGCGCACCGGTCATTGATGCTTATCTCACAGTCATAAGGCTGTTTATTAAAACACCTTCGTGTCATAGTCCAGTTGGTGGAGACTAGCACATCGTTGTTATAGGATACACACCTAAGAGATCAATCGGAAATTGCTCAAAAGGTAACATAGTCTCTATGTCGACAACTGTTCATTGACGGCTTCCGCTTTGCCAGCTCACGCAAAATACAGCAAATTGGCAGATCATCATTCGCTCTTCAATACAACTTGAAAAATTTAAATAGCTGCGAATGCAAAATGATTACTAATGATGGGAACAGTTTAAAAAATACTAAATGGTCGTAACCTTCCTACCGGTTTATGACAAAGTTACTACACATAGATATAAATACTTTTTATCGCCAATAACTGATGTAAATCATCCTATCATTACGTATGCTACATATTATGATAAGTTGATCTCAAGCAAAACCTTTTTAAACACCTTAAACATTAATTTCTCCAGTTTTCAGAAATATTGAGTGGTATCGTTCCTGTAGGCAACAATTTATGAGATACATATATTATATCAAAAATAATATATCCTTAAATTAAGCTAGCACTGTGAAAACAGGGAGAGATATTCGATCTGTGACAATACCTCAAATGTATTTGCATGATTAGAAAGGAAATTGTATTTACAATTTAACATTTCTATACCAATATTTTTAATTACATTTTATGCAATCAATGAAAAAAGTTACATATTTCTGACAAGATCTATTAGAAACAAAAACGATTAATTAAAACTTAGAAAAATTTGTGTTAAAGTCAAACAATCATGATACCACCTTCAAAATAAAACTAATCTGTCAATTTACATGATATATTCATAAAATTTTCCTATCGAATCTATAAAACACTGCACATGTCGCCTTCTATGGGACTTTTGGTTGTTACTCAAAATCGCAAGATATGCTGGATCAAAAATCAGAAGTAATGAAAATCCCTAAATTCGGACCGAAAAACACAAAACGAACACTCGATGGGCAGACTATAGCAGCAGAACACGGTCACAGTTTTGTCAACATGTTGGCATCTCAACAGAAAGGTATCGTACTAGCCCAGGATTTTGACGGTTCCTCCCAGGGAGGATAAAGTTTTGGCGTAACCCAGATTTTTTTTCAAAAATCGGTGTGCGTTTTAATAAAAAATTTAGGGCTTCCTCTAGTTTTTGCTGTTCCTTACGCATTGGAAATATTATTGTGAATACGTATGCTAATAGCTTTGGACCCAGACAACACCAGTAGGTTGGCATCTTGGAAGGGTCAATATTTGTGGGAGCAGCACGAACCGAGAACAGCCGCGGATCGAACTAAAGGCGGGCCCGATAGTAGGGACGCACGAAAAGGGAGATGCCCCCCGTTCAGCCGGTCCAATAATTTTGCCATGATTTTTTAAAAAATACTTCGTAAGGATACATATTTTTGCGGGGCTCTCACATTGGGGGGCTGGCATTTTCAACTGTCCCCGGCTAAAATACAGGTTTCCCTCGGTTCGTGCACTTAGTACCATTTTGGTCTATCCCGTTTCATCGCCTCTTGCCTGTTTTTTGTTTCTGCTCGGTAAAGATCCCAAAATGACATCAAAGTCGATAAAAATTTCTACTAAAATTCCGAAATTTTGTCAAAAGTTGCTTCAAAATCAGTTTTGCCCGAAACTAAAAGCGTTTTGGCAGCATTTTTTATCATGATTTTAAGCGTTTTTTCTTAGAAAGACGCCCCTTGTGCGCCCCTGGTTTCGAAGTAAACCACCTCCGCCGGTTCATGCCCCTGGCAAATTTCTCAGCAAATGAAGGGCCCAATTTTGCGGATAACAAGTGAACCGGGAGCAGAGGTGACCTCGCCGTCACGAGATAGATTAATCCCGACCATAGCCTAATGGACAACATTTACGAATTTGACTCACAAACTGTCCTCGGAACTGATCCCCAGAGACAATGGTTCTGAGTGATCTTGAAGCCATTTCCCCGCACCAGTACATGTGTATAAAAGTTTCGTAAACGATAGTACGATTCGTGCAGGTCTAGCTCAGGTGCCGATCTGCCTGTACGCAGAAACTGATCGTACGAGACCCTATAGTCGCGGAGCATGAATCGCTATGCATGACACTCACTACACATTTATAGACTTACTAGTACCACGGTCTGCACCGTCATCGTTTTATTTCGTGACTATATATCAAAATTGAACCGTAACTGCATGATTATTGTGTTACTGTTGCTACGTACCATACCATGTTATTTGTTCTTGGCATGAAGGCACATGTTCGTTTGTATCTAAATTATATCATTGTTCCTTATATAATTGTATTACCTTAGTTGTGTTGATTTATTTTTGCATATATACTGTTGGTAGTTGCCATAAAGGCATACCGTTGTATATATGATGTATATATCCTAATGTAATTGATCCTTTTATATATATAATTGTATTTCCACTAATTTGATTGTACCCTTGATATTTTATTGATATCCCATGTTGTTATACAGGCCATGTTAAACTTGCATGACCTGGGTTATTCTCGTATAAATTGCAAACTTGCTGTTGGGCGATCGAGTTTGGTAGTGTAATTTGTAGTACCTTGCCGGTCCCGATCCACCATTTTGATAGATATATTGTATGTACATTGTTTACGAATTATATTGGTTTTCTGTTGTTATCGTTGATTTCGTATATTCTGTGCTTATTTATCGGCCGGATTTGGCGAGGCACTTAGTGGTTCCGTGGCATTCTCGACCCGCAAATCATTAGGGCGGTGCGACTCTCGAATGAACTGGAATTTGTAAGAAAATTGGCATGATCCCTCACGATAGGACTATGAGTTTTAGCCTAACTTGGATAGAAAGATTGGTCTTAGAAGATAGATAGAACACATCTCCACCGTCAGTACAGGTGAGCACCTCAAAAATTTGTGGCTATCCGCTGAAGCGAACAGCAAATGAGACCGATTTTCGGTCTTTCCAGTGACACCGGCCCCGTGGCAATCCGATCAGGATCCACGGACTCATTAAAAATAACAAGGAGTACCCCTGAAAATCGAACAAATATAATTTAATTATTTCAATGATTATTTTACATTTAAATATATAAATATATTTGGGTTCCCCGTACCATTGGCTTTTGTTTGAGCTTGGCATGAGATCGCTGCACACACCTTGATTACAGCATCCTCATGAAAATTGAGATAATTTTCTCGATGGGCAAGTTGTCCATCTTTGTGTTCGACGGTTAAATCCAACACAAAAATGTATCTTTTGCCCCACAAAAAAGCGATCCGAACCGGATGAAGGCCCTAAAGTCCTCTGAATATTTTGTCGTAAAGCCAGATGGGCTCGCGCAAGAGCCCGTTTTCCCTTTTTGATCTAAAAATTGGCGTGTCGGATATCAAAATGCTCGGATAAACGAGCTGAGTCCGAATCCTAGTCCCGTTTTGTGCCCTGGAGGTATCTGATGGATTGGGACCCCTTTTTGCGACCCCCGCCCACTGTTTGTTTACTTTTCAACGTGTTGTTTACACAGACTTCTGCCGGCTATATATAAGAATATACATTTTCGGTATATAATGAATAAATACATATAATTTAATATAAAATTTATTTATATTTATTTAGATTTAATACAAAATTAATAATAAATTAATTTGTATATTAAGTAAATAAATGAATTAAGTCTAATATTAAATTATATAAATGATATGTAATGAATGTTAATACATATAATGAATATAAAATTTATATTTATTTAGATTTAATACAAAATTAATAGTAAATTAATATTTATATATTAAGTAAATAAATGAATTATAAATCTAATATTAAATTATATACATATATAATGTCGGACTCGCTGTGTGGCGTTTGTATTTAGTATTTTACATCAAAGGTATGCGGAAATTTTATTTATATATTAAGTAAACTTTAAAAATTTAATTATACATTTAATAATAATATAGTTATACGGAATTATAGAAAGTGGCCTTAAAACCGAATTAAAGAAAGGGATTAAAACCGCCTGCGAAAGTAGGGCAGGTCGTTTCGAAATGAGACGATTTTGCTGACTAAGTTCTGGGACCCCGGAAATGTTGCCAAAATTTCGCGTCCCCAGACAGACCAATAAAACTTTAATGACCAAATAAATCGCGCTTAATTGTATTTTGGACTGGGACTTATACCGGTTTACAGTAGACGTCCCAAAATTAAAATTTTATTGGCTATTTACAGAAAATACCGGAACTCCGATCTCAATTAAATCGTCTCCGACTGGTCGGAGACTGAAAAACTTAGCAGTTCAGTTTGATATCGGCAGCGAAGAGACCGGTCGACTCTACTGACGGGCTCTCTCTCGCTTAAATTGTATTACAGTTTAATAGTTTTGTGTGTAATTTTCTGCGTTTTGCTCTACACTTTCCTGGTTTTTGTGTGAATTTGGCTTTGGGCGCACACGATGGATGGACGACGGGGAACGCTGTACATAAATATGTATTGTAAGTGCCATATGGTCACGAGTCGGTCTTTGTAAGGGGCGAAAGGAGGTCAATTTAGGATTTTAATACTGAACGTTTCTTGTTCATACGATCAAAACCTTCCCGCGTTGTCTGCCCGTCGTGTCGGCTGGACCCCAGAAAAATTGTAGAATGTTCTCTAATCTTTGCCGAAGTCATTGTGAATCCCTTCGGTCATGAGTTAAGGCACAAACAAATCGCGACAATGACGAAAAATGAATTTTTACACGATTTCGTGAGTTGAGTTAGGAGTTAAAACTTGGAAACTGAGCCGACCGATGTTAAACAAACCCTTTTTCACATGTACAGTTAGGACAACCTTTCAATTTCGAGTTTGATTAGGCGATTTTAATCATGATTTTACGTATACATTTGTGAAGTAGTATGTTTTCACGCATTTGTGAAGTGCATGTTTTTCATTCATTTTCATGCATTTTTCATTCATTTTGTGAAGTACACAATGCACGTTTTTCATGCATTTGTGAAGTAGTATTCTGAAGGTTTATCACTAGAAACTCAAGACCTATAAGATCTAAGTAGGATATGCACTTTTAAATAAACCAATGAAATTTGTCAATATTCGATCGGGCCCCTTAGCCAGACAGTTTGAACGTGGGACACCCCACTCTGAGCGAAGATTCAATATAATTCAAAATTTCCTCCAGGAATTTTGATATTGTAAGTAGTTCCTCAAATTATTAAATACGATTATAAAATTTATCGATATTTCATCGGATCATGAATAAGATGACTCTAAAAGCGAACACCCCCACTGTGAGCTAAAATTAGGATATTTCAAAATCCCTCCAGGAATATTACTCAAATTTCACTGAGTTATCGCACCATAGTTGGTCTCTCAAATGAGACCTTAAGGATGAAAAGAACTAAATCGAGTTAGTTTGCCTGGTGACCAAAAATTGGTACGCCCATTTAAAATATCTTTCGGCCCCAGTCCCAACTCCAAATTCTTTCCAGGAATTTACTTGTACATATGTCGATATCTATGTGCGATTTGCTTTCCAATAAAAAATTATTATCAAATCCCATTTTGTCACCTTGTTTTGATGTCCTCGGTAGCGATATGTATTTTAGAGGGGTTTGAAATCGTCAAACCAAATCAACGATCCACATTAAGGCTTGACGTCGGAGGAAGTAGCAAGCTTTAGCGTCGTTCGCTGACTCAACAAACGTACTGGTGCGACTAGTGCAACATGTGAATTGCTTCTGTCGTTCCACGCCGCGTCGCGTCCAGCAGACTAGGAATCAACGTTTGACTGATCAGCTACGATCCGACGTAAAACGTCTAGGCATTGTCGGACCCTAGTGTGAGCTACTGGCCCGAACTAAATAAACCAATCATTGTCTTTATACTTCGAGCTATGATAATAGGGAATAGTGGTATGGTCTCTTTGGCCTGTGAGCAGGTGACGGAACCAACCTCACTGGAGACCTCAAATGTAGTGCCACCTAGACTACGTGTGCAAACCGTCCGGCAGGATCAGAACACATCTTGTGAAGCGCTGCTGCGGCTTGGTAAGCAACGTAGCTTTTTGGGGCCGACACGAAAACAAAAACGAACCCATTAGGTCCGCCCTTGAGGTTACAATAAGCACTTGCGCACAATTTACATGAAAGCACTCAGTAGTGTGATTAAATACAAATTCTAAGAATATGTACGAAATGTAATAGGATTTTGGTAGAGGTGGCGAAAAGGATGAGTACTAGTTCACAAGGTTTTTTTGGGTCCACATGTGGGTCTGGACACAAATTTTGCTGGACCCAGGGCGGTTTCGGCTTCGGAGACATAGGGCCTGCTCATAAATTCTATTACAAAGTGTAGACTTTTAGCCGTTTGTACTTACTTCTGTATATAGTTGCTTTCTGCTGGTTTCACGGATGGCCCTCGTTGTTTATCCTGGTCGGGGCAGGCACAGAATAATTTATATATTTGTAATTATGTAATAATGTGAAATTGCGTTTCTTAGTACGTTTCTTCTAGCGTAGAATTTCGTGAAATTCTCGAGCCAAAAATTGTAAGTCTAGACCCAGCGTTTAAGGTATGGACCCAAAAGAAATTTGCTGGACGCAGGGTCCATATTAAAAAAACCATGCTAGTTCAATATAACTAAGTGTTGCATTAAAAAGTCAAGTTTCTTCAGAAAGAAGAAACTTCAGTACTCAGCGAGCAGTTTCGCTATGCTAGAACTCGAACCAAAAACAAAATTTATAAGAGGACCATGCTAGATTTAAAAGTTTTAAATATATAATATCCGACACGTATGAAAGACAACATTATTAGTCGGACCCGGCATTATCGACCAAAACTACTCGAATTGGCCGGACAACGTTGCAGTGTTACTTTATTACATATCCTACTGGCAACATTCATTAGCATATACTTTTTTCACACGTTTTTCCTTTTTGTCATTTTACAAGTTTAGTGTTGTTTCGCTGTCTACCACACATGCTAAAGTGAATCATTGCAATGAAAATATATATTGCCTCACGTTAGCGGTTAAAGTTGCGCGCGTGCAAACCGGGAAGGCCAGCTGTGCGTGGCCATATCCGTACTTGATGGACAATAAGCTTACGGGAGTGGTCCATCACAGCTTCGCGGAAATGGACGTTGGGGCAACCAAATAATGAGATGGAATCATAAACCAAGGAGTGTCCTCTCCCATACCGCGGTATGTTGTCTCACGAACCAGGTGAAACCAAAAAGCGTTGTACAGTCTCCATACACAACCACGAGAAGTCTAATTGTAACACTTGAATAGAGCATCTTATGTAAACATTTTGGTTCTTCGGTGCTTTTTTAACAAAAATCAAACACAATTTTGAACAAAAAATGGCTGCGTCACTTTTACTGCATTCTCGACAACGTTGCGAAGTATCGTGATGGATCTGACGGATTTAAAGCTATAGAAAAGTTCTTCTGACACCAGATGTGTTTTAGTTTTCATAAATGAAAGTACATAGAGAAGAGAGATGTCGCGACCTACATATTTTTGAAAACTTTTAAGATGCGAGCTATGGACCGCGAAACCCGTATGGCCAGATTTGGACAAAGAACCCTGAGAAACTTTTTTGCCATTTCGGTCCGGAATATGTGGTCAGAGCTTTTCGCGGTCATTTAAGGGAAACGACGTCATCACTCTTGCTACCGAACAAAAAATTTTGTCGAAATGCGTCCATCCGAAAATTAGTTATGAATGACAGACAAAAACTTTCACTCCTCAGTGAAAACACCGCTCGCTTCGCTCGTTCTGTTTCAACAACAACAACCATGTTGTAAATGCATGAAAAACACTAGAAAGTGAAATTTAAAAAACAACTAGTTGACCTAACGATAAAATTGGTCCAGGTACGTTGGAAATCCCCAGGTTTTTCAGTTCACCCCTTTTGGAGCTGACGGCTCCCTGGTGAAATGGGTCTTGTTGAAAGACCAGAACACGACAATAATTATTTTTAATTTGACCCTCAACAGTCACTATATGTTGACAGCAAGGGCATGGCCATGGAGGTCTTTATCCTCTTTGCAGTCGCCCAATTTTTGGTCTTTGCCATGTCGTCGAAAGAAAGGATGCATTGCGTCAGTAATCTTGTGATATGAAGCTGAGGCAGAGCTGTGCGCGGGTGTGGGTACCCGCGGGCCGGGTACGGGTCCAAAGGTTAAGCCCGCGGGTAGCAAGTAACCCGCGGGTACGGCTACCCGCGTGTACCCACAGGTTTCCCATGTTTCGTGGTTCACGATGAGTCATGTGTCGACTGGCGTGTTTCGTGGAAGTTGTTAAAATTGGTCTAACTGCATGGTATTCCCAAAGGGGCGTGGGCGCTATAGAGGTCACCAGAAATTTTCCTTTACTGGACGTTGTAGAAGCCACTAGGTAATTCCCTTCAGTGGGCAATGTAGAGATCACTAGGTGACTGCCTTTACTGGGCACAGTTAGTAGAAGCCACTAGGCAGTTCCTTTTAATGGGCGCTGTAGACCGCAAGGAGGTTCCCTTTACTAGGCCCTGTATAAGTGCAAATCACGGTATCTTTAGGACGCTACAAATTCTTGTGTTGGGCATTTGGGTGGTTGGTTGGGCGGTAGGGAGGTGGGCCGCAAAAGCGGATCACGTCTTTGTCGTGCAGCCTGGGCAGCGAGAGGTCGCTGGCGAAGAATCCGCTATCAGAAAGCTAACGAGATTAGCTTAGCTTTAAAACGCAAAGAGATACATATATGTTGGACCATTAAGGGTTCAATAAGTTGCGGGCCACGTGGGCCTGAAAAAATACTTGAGCCCGCAGGGCGGTGGACAGCCTATTGATTTGCGCGGGTACCCGCGGGCTCAATAATTTCTGCACGCGCACACCTCTGAGCTGAGGAACATTCGCCCAAAATTCACCCAATTTATACACACAAAAAAATTATACGTAAAAAGAAGTTTGCTAAAATTGTCTGTCGACGTAGTACTTATAGATCATTTTCGTTAATAGGTAACTGTAATGTATATAACAGAAAATTTTGTAGGACCCCACCTCGAACCCAACACTTTTTGACGACGTCAATGAGAATGGACCACCCCTTCCTTTTCGAAAATCTGGCTACGCCTATGGCTGAGTGTGTCAAATATACATACACAAAATGACACATTATACAAATACTTTGAAAACAGACAACACAAAAATAATTAAAATATCTAAAGCAATTATGTAACCCTTAAAATTCTAAGTATGTCCATCTTTAACCAAATACGACCGGTTTTAGGGCCATTATTCAAGACAGAGAAATATATTTTACAACTGTTAGGCACTATTATTACCACTAAACGCATCACATGATGCCTTTTAGCATGTTAAAGTGAAATGCATAATAAGTTATTGCCGAATGGAAAAACGACATAAATAATAACATCTTTTTCAAAATGAGGTGGTTAAACCCTAAACTCATAAAAAACTTTAAAACCTCGTCAACCCTAATACCACTGAAAAAAAACTGACAACCCATCAAGTATTTGTGCTGGTCTCTAGATAACTAATCATCGTATTCATCCCACCGGAAAACCAATTCTCGGTGACCTGTACGCAATACGTAACCAAACAAATTAAGACAGACTATATCCTGGGCCCTAAACGCATTGAAAGCCCATGAAAAAACACGAAACATGCGCGCTGGACTCCAGATAACCAAATCATTGGATATATTCAGAAAACCACAAACTACCGAATACCAACTATTTTTTGAAAATTGAGTTCATTGAAACTCAATGAAAAAGTCTGAAAAGTCATAAGATACTCGTGCTGGACTCTAGATGATCAAACCATCGCATTCAGACTATCGAAAAAGCTATATATATAGATATCTTGTACGCAATACATAACCTTAACTGATGACAGACTATATTCTGGAAATGGAGTTCATTGGCCCTTAACCCATTGAAAACTTATGAAAGGCTATGAAATATACACTGTGGACACTAGATGACTAAATCGATCAGCCTCAAAAATACCTATATACAGATCATTCTTGATACTATGCATTCACTACGTATCCAAACAAATAAAAATGGACTACAATTCTAAAATCGGGTTCGTCGACCGAAAAACCACCACGAAAAGCTAAAATATAGTCAAGTTAGACTCTGTAAAACAAAACAACTTGATAACCTAATAGAAACTCAGTGTCGGGTAAAACCCACAGTAACATGCCGAAAATTGAAAAATCCCTATTTCTGGCAAAGATCCAACGAACAATATTCTGCCCCACCGCTGCACAGGAAGTGGTCTCACAAAGAAATCGTGAATAGCAAATATGTAGATCTGGACGAGCTGATTCTCCGTTTTTCGATGCGAAGCCTGTGTCGTGAGATATGGGCTGTGAAACACTGGTAATGGCCACATCTGCAAAGAACCTTTTGCCTGTTTGTAAACTTTTTTGCCATTTTGACCCGGAAGATGGGATCGGAGCTGTTCGCGTTCAACTAAAGAGCAATCCTCGCCACTTTTGAAATTGAATAAAAAACTTAGGTACCCATATCCATACATCCGAAAATGAGTTATGAATGGCAGAAATAAACAAAAAATGAATTTTCACTATTTCCCGCTAACGCCCTGAGTGGATATTCTGCTCTATCCGTTTAAAAAAGAAAGTAATTAATGCATTGCAAAAGCCTGTTTGTCCCCGTAAATCAAAAACTGGCGTGTATATACATAGATTCAATTTTTAAACACATGCTAGGCGGTGCCGATACTTTTTAAATCTGTGTAGAATCTTACTCCCGTTTTCCCTCCCGTATAGCGTCAGTTTACTAAAACTAGTAAGCGTAATAAATTAAAAAAAGCGAGCGGAGTAATAGGCAAAGTATTTTACATCTAATTTATGTATTACATGTATTTAAATATTTAACCAATTGATACTAAGTATCTCGTTTTAGACATCTGATGTCAAATCCACCATACAAAAAGCTAGCTAATTAACTAATACCGATCAACTAATAGCCGATTAATTAACTAACTAGCACACATGATGAAATCATAGAACTCTAAATGTCAAATATTCTTGATCAGCGACATCGATAACCCCCGAGTGCAAAAAAATAGAAATTTTAATGCGATTTTAAAATTTGCATAAAATTAACTAATAAGCTAATAAAACTAGTCGGTAGTGGAACTACATTTGTGAGCGGAGCTTGGGCCGTGGCATTACGAATGTACTCAATTTTATGTTCTTGTAACTACATTGCATAGGGCATAGGGCTTTATCATTGGTAAAAATATTATATTTGAATTCTTCGACCCAAAAAATCTATAATGGTTTGATCGAAACGATTCTATTTCAATAAATAACACAAATATTGCAAAACTCTCTATTTTAGCGGCATAAAATTAACTAATTAGCTAATTACTAATTAACCACTCAAAATTTTTTAATCCCAAATATCAGGTGCAACCTCTGACATGATAGGCTTTCAAACAAAAAAAAGTTTTTAAAATCCGTTCAGTGGTTCCTGAGATCCGTCGGACCGAACGAACGAACGGACGGACATCGACCTTTTTACTCCCAGCCAGAAAATAAAAACGCTTCGCTCGGCTTCGCCGAGCTCCGCTCAATTAATAACTAATTAGCATAGCATATACGGCTAAGTTTTAGAGCTTCAGAAATGTCATATTCGTTATCAGAGACATAGAACACACACGTGGGCAATTGTTTTCCATTCCTGAGCACTTGAAAATTTTAAAAAAATTAGCTGATTAATAATTAGCTAATTAACCCACCAATCCGCATGTTTTAACATCCTCGAATAGTAATAAACAGCAGATTCATAATCGGCGAGATGCAGCATATCCATCAAAATAACAGCCTTACACTAATTATTCATTCAAAAATAAGCAATTTTTGATTAAAATACCAAAAAATAGGCTTGCTTAACTAATTAGTTGGTTAATTATTAATTAACTAAAGCAACTTTTGACAAAATCTATGTCTTGCACCTGACCGATACTATGCCTTTCAAACAAAAAAATTAAATCGGCCTTGTCGTTATTTAGGAGTTCAATGGATGGACGTACGGTCCCGATTTTCCCCCTCTAGGAAAAAAACAAAAACGCTTCGTTTTAAAATAAAACAAAAACACAACAAAGCGTAGGTCCCTATGTACAAACTTGCATTAAATGTATACAATGTGAAAAACATTGGATGACATTAAATCGTTGTACAGTACGATTTTGTCAAACGAAACAGCACTCAGTCAGTGCAAGACTCTTTCCTGCCCATGTATCAGCTATGTCAGCAGCAAAAATGTGTGCGATATTAATTGAACACGTTATGATATTCCTATGTTCCGATACGTGAACACAAAGGGCAAACTTATACCTAAATAGAGCTTACAATCGAAGTACTTGCATTAAAATCACCGCTGATTTCGAATGAACTCAAATAGATTTAAAAATTATTCCAAAGCAACGTTAAGCAACGTGATGTGTTTTGGAGATATTAAAATAGATTTGTCTGAAAACCGTGAATGATGCTGAAATGTCCCCAGCCACCGAATATATCCTAATATATTAACATACAAAATAAAGCCAACATAAAAGAAAGAAATATTTCACTGTATTTATACGACTTATCATAAAAAATAAAATTCAGTATCCTTCATTTGCATTGGAATAGTTTTTTTGTATTTTGGATGTCAACAAATTTAAACAAATTCCATTTCTTCAAGATTTTTCATCAATGCTACTAAATTTTGCAAGAAATTACAATACACAGGCTGAACATGTAACAATAGAGCAGACCATTTTCAAATGCTGCACATTTCAAAAACGACTACTGAAATACATTACAGTACAGAAACATTAAGCACATAATACTTACATCTAACTCCACACCATAGTATGTTCCAATTTTGCGAGCCTTTAACGGACCGATATATCTGACGACACCACGCGTCGTCTGGTGGTCTCGCGAAATAACAAAAACCGCAGAATTCACTTTAATCTTCTGAGAATCGTCCATTCGTGCACGATCCTGGTAAAAGGCCAATCTAAAATAAATGCATGAGTAAATTTGGGTTTCTAGAACACATTTAAAGACCCTATATCAAACACACCTTGTTTATTCGAATTAAAACATATGCCTGATTTGGGTCAGATAATTACAGACTTCTCCAGATAATATAACGTGCTTTACCAGATCCTATAAGACATGGCCCCAGGATTTTTGGCCCGTTTTGTAGAGGAAGACGTTAGAATAAGTTTTCGTACTTAAATAAAACCACAAATACAGACGCGCGAGTCAGTCCACTGAGTCAAATTTGAGTTAACATGTCGCCCAAAAACATACAAACAGACACCGTCAAAATTCACTGCTCCGGCGAGTGAGAATTTCCCACGCTTGATTCACTCATTACACCCGAATATTGCAAAAAAATATGGAAAATTCCATTAAACGAATGTAGGAAATAGAATGAGACTATTTTGTAATAAATACAATGTACACAGGTTTTAGTCGAACTTCAAATGCCTTTCGCTAAAAACTTGGGTAACAATACAAATCCTTTAAAAATTAATAAAACGTTTACGTGCCTCGAGGGTTTAGTGTATGAAACATCATCATATTATAGCATTAAGATCATTAATCCAACATGCTTACGGGTTAAATAACTATATAAACTTGTCCCCCACAACAAACAAGAAATTCGCTAAAAATCCAGAAAATATATTTTTGTTTCTTTACTTAACAGCAACACTGTATCCCCCGAAGAAAGAATTGTGATACAAGAAATAAATGTCAACACGAAAAAGAACACGATATCTCACACAAGCCATGACGTTAAGGGTCTATATTTTTCAAAGTTATAGTATAGTTCGGCATTTGGCACAAAACTTAATCTTGCAGCAACTACAAAAACAAAATCAACAAAATAGAACAGCGTAGCACTTGACAGTTGCGTAAACCTGAAGTACATTCCTGTCTTCGTAAGCAATATAAGAACTAGCATGACGTATGCGGGCGAACCTGAATAAAAAAGCTTCGTTGTTTCCTAACTCTGTGGCCTGTTCGAATTACAATGAAGTTTCATATAATTCCTGTAGACGATGGCCACTTCAATTGCAATATTTTTTAAATGCGTCCATTTTATTGCAGTTAAATTTGAAACGCATACAACGGGCCTTCATAATATGGGGATTCCCTACTTTAGGTTTTAAAAAGATCCAACACGATTAACAGAACCTTTTTCATGCGCAACATTTAGTGATTTCGTCACATCGATAGTAGAAACCTGTTTGTAGCTCAATTTTCGTAAAGTCCAGGACATATGATAAAAGTATCTGGGAACTAGTGGCAACAAGATACGGATGAAAAAGTAGCGACACGATACGGATGAAAATACCCAATATGAGACTAATCCCTGAGGCCCATATAGGGAGTAGTACTGCACCTCCCTAAACCCGTTGGCGGAGATTCTGAGATGAAAATTATCGACGCAGTGGTTAAAAATTCACTTATGTGTGGGCTCATTTCATTTTTTCGATTCGTGGGCCCGTAAGGCTGCTATACTAGATTCTTCAAATTTCTAAAATTATACAAAGGGAAAGCAACCTGGGGACCCCAGATTTATTTTCAGGAGGCTCTCCCTCTAGTTAAACTGGGGGCTGGGGAGCATAATGCACTGTAACGTGAGAAACCATAAAAAATGTCAATTTGACAACTGATTGAAATTATGGTTTTAGCTTATA
>JASANE010011471.1:0-15456 GCA_030248225.1 Trileptium ribeirensis
TTATATACTTGGTATAACAATGCAAATAGACACTCTGCAAAAGTTAAGTTTCATATCAGATCATATATGGGCATGCTCTGAATTCCGAGGAAGGAATAGCGTATGGTTCAGGGGAAGGTGCTCCCCAGTGGGGATGACCCGGAGTATGGAGGTCGTCAAAGAGGGAATAAATCCTTGAAATGTTATAGGATTCAAAATTAGTCAAATTTTTTCTCGAATTTATGTCAATTTTGCTCAATTGTTGATCATTTTCTTCCGATTTTTCCTTTCAACGCGCCTTGGGCGCGAGTAGAGACGGGGTGTTTGCGGAGCCTTGGGGATTAGGATACCTCACAGGGGAGAGGATGGTGGGATCTGTGACGTCCTGAGAGGGTCCGAGCATCAGGGAGTGACGATCCCGCTCTCCTCTCCTATGGGCATGTATGGATCAGATATTGCGGTCGGTCAGGTTCTAAACAAAAATCCAAGTTAAATTAAAGGAACCAAAAGACTGCGGTTGTTCAAAACCACATCCTTCAAAATACTGCCACTTTGTGGCTATATTGTAGTACAGATTGCTCAAGTTTAATGCTATTGGCTTTAAAAAAGCACTTGATAAGCTTGACCAAACACCACAAATTCTTAATTAATTGACACTATAAAATGATAAAAGTGATATGATGGATAATGTTTCTCGAAGAACGTAAAATAAGAACCTGGATTATCATATTTTATTTATAGTCCAAAAACAATATATGCTTTTATGAATGTAACTGTTAATAGCGCACTGTACAGTAGATGAAAATAGTGAAGCTGTTGGATTTTAATTAACTCCAATTTGCACACAACGCTTGTGCAACAAGACTTTTATGTAAATTTGGATTTTGATGCGGTTACCTATATATTTAAACATACATGTGCGAGGCCCGAGGTCTAACGGTGGAACGGGAGATAGCACCGGTGCTTCGAAAGGAAGAGATTGTCGGACTCCTGGGGTGGGATCAGTCCTTTGGTGGGGGTGTGTAGTGGAGGTCGTCAAGGCGCATAAGTTTTCTAAAGTTTTTGGCACTCAAATTTTTTTTTAAATTTTTGGAATTTTACAAGGTTTTTGACTAAAATTTTCTAGTGCCTTCGACGTGTGGACAGCATGATGGGGTAGAGAAATCGGGCTACCTCCCAGAGGCATTAGCGGCGCCCCGACGGGTGCGTGCCTCAAGAGGCGGATAATCCCCACTCTCCCACAATGGCATGTATGATATTAAATTCCAAAACAGACATCTTTGATGAAGCATTGTACCTGCCACTGTTGGTGTCAATGGTCGTCTTTGGTATTCACAGAACCTTCACTGCAAAGCGTATGTATCTGATTTGTTTTTTAGCTTAATCGTTCAAGTATCTCATTAGGTATAACGAACATCTGCAATGGATATATAATTTAATTATTACTTATTTATTATTACTAGATAATTTAGTACGTAGTGAAATAGTCTTTTTCTTTTTAAATTTGCGAAAGATTCTCTGGCTGTCTCCGCTCAGTTTTGGTCGAAAGTCTAAATTGTACTTCATATGAACTAAGCTGTGACATGTTTCAACTTATGAATGTTGAGTATTGAAATTAATAACATTTAATAATTAAATGTTTGTTTCATAACGATTATTGAAATAGAGTAGAGGAATGCAAAAAACCAAGTTATATAAAAAGACAGGTTATACATGTATGACAATAATGTTGCTTGGATGTCTAATCCGCATTATGCAGCATTTACATGGCCTCCCCATGTGAAACTGCTATCCACCCTGAGTGTCTCTTCCACCATCAATTAAATGGTGTCTTGAACACCGTGGTGTTGCTGATGGTATTTTCGGATAGTATGCATAGGTAGTGTTGTCGATAATAGTATGGTGTAGACTACACCATAAAAATTTATATGGTGTTAGCTACACTATGCTGTTATTTACACGCAGTATATAATGTGTTTATGTATGGTGTCCTTGACCCGTCAGTAAAAACAATAGGTAGATTAAGACACTATAGCTACGTTGATCGTGTCTCATACACCATCTTTTGCATTACATAGTGTAGGTATATACCGTATTGGATGGTGTGGTCTTGACCATTGGGGGAGAAAACTTTCACATGGGAGTCCTTTATAACGTAAACGCGGCATTAGTTTGAAGCTAACATGATAGTTTAGACTAGTATTACTTCCGCAGCAAGGCAAAATGGAGCAAATACGACTATCTGCGTTTTGTAGCTACTCGAAGTTTCCGAATTCAGCTCTTTAAACTACCATCACAGCAATAACAATACACCGACAAAGCGTTGACGGCAATGTTACATCCATTTTAATCATATAACAAACCGCAAGGAGCCTCATTCGTTCGTCCAATGATTTTAAACGAAATTTCTTCACATTTATAAATGAAAAATTTTATGAAAAAATTTAATTTGAAGACTAATTATTGAAACTTAATAGAGCCGACGTATTTAACAGATCAAACAAGCCTGTAATCTCATCGATCAAGCTCCAACAAGCACAAAATTGAGTTAGTCCAAAATTCTAAAAGCTTCACTTATTTTTTTTGAAAACTGGTGCTCGGACAAATATTTCATAGTAACAAGGTCGTTTCGCCCAAGGGATTCTTAGGTGTTGCCTTAAGTTTATGCTACAATGTGCCTCTGACAAGAGCTATAACCTAAAATATCGGGTGATCACAAATGGCCACTATCAACAAGTTTCCAAATTTCCAATTTAGTGTCATTTTTGTGGAAATTTAAATAGGAGATTATTGTAGCAGCGTAAACACAAAGCTTACAGCACAACTATATTTTATTACACGTCTGGCCAAAGTAACTCTGAGAGGTGCAAATTAAAGTAGGGTATGCTGTTGTCGATATACTAAGCTTAAGCCTTAGTCTTAGCCTAAGATAAGGTCCTTATATGAACATACACTAAGCCTAAGTCGTAGGGCTGGGGACTAACCCCCAAACACCGCTCTATGCATTCCTTTTTCTAACGTTATAACGTAACGCCTCTCAGGGTTAGTTGGGCCACACGTCGAATAAAAAATTGCTAAAATTTTTTAAATCTGGTGAAGACTTATGCGACTAAAAGAAAGACAGGTAAAAAAATTTGTCACAGAGGCAACTCACCTCCTGATGCAACCAGTGATATACTCAGCCGACATTTCCTGCAATCCCCAATTACGATATAAAACGTATATTATATACGCCGCTGAGACACATATCGATTGGCAAACGTCAGAAATAATGGTTATTAAAATGTTTTTATAGGTCTTCATAATGAATAATCGTTCATCACTGTGGTTATTCTTCTTTTCAAAGTACATGAAATCCTAAAACAGATGTATCTTGGATAGTGGGATATATCATAGATATCCATATGGGTCGTAGGGTTGCACCCCCCAAGCCATATTTACCGCCTTCCACCCAAGCCATGTTTACCCCCACTCCACCGCCGCCCCAAAAAGTTTAGCACGAATTGGAAAAAATAGGGGAAATTGGCAAGAATTTATCGCAAATCGGCAAAATCTAGGTAACATTTTTGGAAACTTGAAAAAAATTTTGAATTGCTGAAAATTTCGACAAATATTATCGCCGTTCCCGCTGAACACTCCGAACCCCGAAGGACCCCCCTAACACCAACATATCCTCTAATCCGATAAACTTCAACTCTTATGATATATATTAAACACGCCGATGTAAACTTGGAAAAAATTAGAGATAATTAGAAGAAATTTGTCGCAAATCATCAAAAATCTGGGTAAAATTTTTGGAAACTTGGGAAAATTTTGAATTCCTGAAAATCTCGACAAATACTAGCGCCGTTCCCGCTGAACACTCCGAACACCGAAGGACCTCCCTAACACCAATATCCTCTAACCTGATAAACTTCAAAACTTACGATATATATTAAACATGTCGATGTAATCTTGGAAAAAATTAGAGATAATTAGAAGAAATTTGTTGCAAATCATCAAAAATCGGTAAGAAATTTTGCTAAATTAGAGAAAACTTAAGTTCCTGAAAATTTCGAAAATTTACCCCCTGTCATTACCTCTTCTGCGCGCTGCTCCAGCCACCCCTCCGAGACCATCTACTCCCACCCAAGCCAACACACCTTCCACACCATGTGCTCCGATGTGTTTCGTACCAATTTCGACCTATAGCCATGACTGCCAAAAATAAATAGGGCGGTAGCATGTAATTCATATATTATAAATCTTCATGGTAAAAATTGTTTTGTCATCGTAGCTGGTTATCAATTTTGTCAAAGTACATGAAACCCTGAAACAGGGATGTATATTGAAGAGAATGACGTACAGAAACACCTCTGTCCGCGAGTTCTCAGCTTTACCACGACAATTAAACTTTATAAAATGGGAATGTTTTAAAAAAGAATAATGCTTCAGAAACAACGGTAGAATATGTATCAGATCCAACATTCAGAAGCGTAGCCAAAACTTCCCCAAAGCAGGCGCTGGGGCACACCTTAAGCACAGCCTTTCTCATATAAAAACATGGACTTCACTTTTCTCTTATATTTCAGGAAGCACAGATGCTCCACGTGTGGGGGTGAAATGGTGCCCTGTGTCTTCTTTTAGCCGCCTCAATCTTTTGCCGCTTAGCTATGTATGAAATGTTACAGACCACAAAATACCATTCAGAAACGAATAGAACTCATTTAAGATTATCGGTGTCGCATTGCAGTGTTGCCTTAGGCACAGTTGAAAAGTACTAAAAGGCATAACTAGACAAATATATATTTGTTACAATATGCTTTTGTGGGGCGTTGTTCAATTTAATAAAACTGTTGGTTAAACACAACGCCTGACTTATTTTCACTAATCTAGTGCAATATAGACCAATGGTGATTGAGAATATATGGAACGCTGGCGCGATATGATTCTTTACGACGAAGCATCAAAATAATCCCAGGCTGAACTCGCACTTGAAACAACACATTTTTATGGTCTGGAGGTAATGTCAGGTTTCCATTTTGCTCGTTATAGCAGGAACTGAAAATGATCCCTGTGGTGTCGAATTCTTTAAATGCCGAACAGGAAAACTCCAGCAGATCTAGCTCAGGAAAATCGCACTTTTCTAGAACAAAGTCAAAAAGTCAAAATATATATGATTTCATGACTTCAATGACAATTTCTTCTCTTTGACATTCAGAGCACTGTGCAGAAATCACATTCCGTCAGTACCGACTGACGTCTATCGCAATGCTT
This sequence comes from Trileptium ribeirensis, assembly GCA_030248225.1. Classification (NCBI taxonomy): domain Eukaryota; kingdom Metazoa; phylum Nematoda; class Enoplea; order Enoplida; family Thoracostomopsidae; genus Trileptium; species Trileptium ribeirensis. The sequence goes on from JASANE010011471.1 coordinate 5,236, forward strand.
TGTTTTAATTAGACAGTCGGATTCCCCTTGTCCGTGCTAGTTCTAAGTTAGTTGTCCAACGCCGGACGAATCGGAAATTCCAAGCAAAGTATAGATATGTATGTATATATTTGGGAATTATCGAAAATCGAAACTTACGATCAGGAATGTTGCTGCTAAAAGCGTGGCCTTTGATGCGATGTTGATATTCGGCGGAAACGTTATAGAAAAATTGTCTGCGTCCGTAAACACTTCCTTGCCTAAACCTGACCACTTCTTTTTAATTACGCCAACCTCCATATCGCCATGAGCAGAGAGAATCTGAAATAAATATATATATTGTTGTGACATGCAACTATTTAGAATACAAGTTTGATAGCATAATATTAATTGAATTTGTTTTATGATTTTAGTTATGGACGAGTTTCATATTTATTTTCATACAAGCTGACATAGATAGCTTATATTGTGTAGTATAATAAAAAATTATGGGTAAGAATGAAAAAGCCTTGATTACGATGGTTTTTGCATATTTATGGATTGTAAGAGCTCGAAACTTCGATAAAAAACGCAAGAGAGCGTTGTTTAGGTCGATTTTTTAAAAACAGTGTCAAAATTTTGTACTAAAATAGAAATTCAAAAAAGTTTAGCAGTATTTTGCTTTCAAAAAAATTTCTTTTAGTTTGTGGATTTTGAAAATATGAACCATCATCATTTCCCCATAGCAACATAGGTATTTTTCATAATGTGGAATTTAATTTTTAAATTGAACACATTTTTAATTGTGTAGAATTCAAGAAAATTAAGGAATCCACAGATATCTCACTCTTAATTAAATATCACCACTTCCCATACACATTTCGACCATATTTTACAAGGTGACATACAGCAATCATGTGTCAATTTGATTATCATCGCTGCATTACAGAGCTGCTCAAAACTACGCCTTTGCTAGAAAATTGGTGTTTTGTGCCACTGTTTTTACGTTCCTGACATAATTCGCTTTGGATAAAGACGGTTTGGTAGTCTTTGAAGAGCCCACAAAATAAGCTCCACATCAAATCATGGCCCCCATGAACTGCAAATGGTTTGAAACACATTTCGATATTCTTGTTTATAGTAATAACAATTTATCACACGATAACTTGTTTATTTTAATAATTGTGAACACAAACCACTTATACGCTAAACGGCCAAGGTAACCCTAAAGGGTCAAAGTGTATTGCATGCCATGCCGTTCTCGATATACTACGCCTAAGCTTAGGTTCTTATATGAGACATATACTAAGCCTATGTCCGGGGGTTCCCTGCCGCCCCCTGAAACGCCCGCAATAAGCTGTTCTTTTTTCTAACGATATAACATATTGCCCTTTTAGGGTTATCCGGGCCCATTGAACTATAGTATCAACAAAGTACTGCTCGTTAGAGCGCTGTTGTCAAATCCATCAACAAACTTTGACACGAGTCCAACTATCAAAAACGTAACAAAAGATCCAGTCGTCAAAGAAAAATTACAAGAAAAACAGATCTCTTTACAACATTTACTAAAAGCCGGCGTATTTAAATTACAACATTTCGCGAAATGATATATTTACATTCTTACGTTATGAAATAATGCATATATTTATTCTTAACAGTCAGGAATTGCCGCGAATTTGCAATTCAAGTTCAATAATTTAAAAGAAATTTCAGTACAATAATCTATTATTCTCTCGTTCCTAAAATTATATTAAACACAGATAAAAAATTTTTTAATCAAATAAAATTGGTTGCCCGCATCTCACCCTAAATAGACGGTCCCCCACTACAAATAAGTCGGTGATACCCCATTCAAATTCCTTAAAAGGGCTTTGAACAATGAGGAAGTAGAGCAAAAGAATATTAGACGAAACCAGGGGCGCGGGAATGAAGGGACATGAGGAGGCATCGCCGTTTATTTTTAAAGGGGGGGGGTTGGATGGGCGTTGGCGAAATCCGTTTTGCCTCCCCTGATTTCGGCTTAAGTTTCCGAAAAAAGTGAGATACCTAAGCAAATTCTGTGACCGATGTTGCTTACTGCAACGCTGATCAGACGCACAACACCGTACCTATTGCCTAACTTTGTTTGTTTGCATAGATTTAGGGCAAAATATTTTTTAATCTGATAGTTCTCGTTGTGTAACTGCGAAGTGATTTCCATTTTATATATATTTTATCATGTTGACTAAATTCAATAAGGGTAAAGCACAGCTTCCCGCTCCACCCGCCTCTTAGCCCAAAATCATTCCGGTGGCTATGGACGAGACATACCCTAAATGCAACATCTCGACAACTTCTGCAGCAAGGAATTGAACAATCACAGAACGGGCCTTGGATTTTATAAACGATATCACCCGAGGAATCCATAATATCGAATTTGGGTAGGCAAAGGTGCCAATGTTGTCGAACTTCACCGAGAGTTGCTCCATCTCCGTCGAACACAACAACATTCTACAAAACGAAAAACAATAAAGAAAGAAAAAACAATTATATATCTTTAAACAATAAAACAAGTTATTGTGGGGTCAAATGTTCGCCCTGATGGTATATAAGTTGAATTTTATGCCAATCATGAATCTAACGACCCCTAGTATTCGTTCAAACACTACTTATACCTGATGGTTTAGAATTCATCCAACAAGTACCAAAACTTAAACAAAACACATAGTAACTTCAAATTGATTCCAAGTTTTTTTACATATATTGAAGCCTGTTTACTAATGAAGTACGGGCAAAACACAGCTTGGCTCCATTGGCAAAATCGTTCCCTTATCTATCGACAAAACAACTAGTTTAACACACTTTAAATTACATAAACTTGAAATATCCTCTATTCTCATAAGTAAAAATATATATAAGTTGGCATGACGTATATATTACCGCGAAGAACAAATTGACGACGTTTTCGTATTTTTATGTTTTTTTGATTTGTTGGATGACCAATAGAGCTAATGCCGCGTTCACGTCATAATATCCTCGCTGTTTGGAACTTTTATCACCCTGTAGTCGCGACCCTACCATATAGACAGTCTGGGTGACACCCATGCTGTAAATCAATTGTCGTCGAGGGTGTAGGACAGACCCCTAGCTGCTGCAATTTGTCTTTACATTGTTGTACACACTCTTAGCTACCAATTTGGCGCGAATTATCATCATAGACGCTGTATGTAAATAATGCGGTTTATTAGGCAACTGTGGTGTGTAGTATTTTAAAATGCTCGACATTTGTATCTATGCGATATGAAAGCTGATGAAATAATGCCGTACACTGTGTATAAAACTGCAAGCAGTCACGGTGTGCTTGATACTGCCTAGAAGTGGTAATAAGCGTAACTAGCTACCTTTGATAAAATTTATTAAAAACGTGGGGGTGTCTAAGACACCCTGTTATCAACAGTGTGCCTGACACTGTGTGGTGTGCATAGGTTCCAAACGTTGGGGACATTATAACGTCAACGCCGCATAACCTTAAAATATAATACTTTCGAAAACAACTTAAACAATCCTATGTTTTGAAATATGTCCAGGTTTTGCAGCTTATTTGTATTTCAAAAAATTCACCCAGGTGTTGGAGTTGTGGGTAGCGGTAGGGAACGACAGGATACCCACAAGTTTTTGAGACTGAGATCTGTGACAGGTACAACAGGCTCAAACAATTTTAGAGTTGGGCTTTTGCAACTTAGAAAACCCAAAGCCACTGGACTTTTTCGCGCTATTCAGCAGTAATCTAACGTATATATCTATAAGATAATTCAGTAACAGGGGCTATAGTCTTAAAAGTCAAAGTCAATATAGAAGTATACTATTACTTTTCCAAAGAATGCATTAGGGAAGAGTATGACACTACTTTGCGCTCACACGTAAACCAGCGTTTGATGACACGGGCGTTTTCGGCCTGACCCTCCTCCCAGTTTCTGAGGGGCGGGGGGTTAGCTCGGACCCCCACAATTTCTGAGGGGTCGGGTTATAAGCAGCTACTGTTCAACCGACCTCCAGAAATTTGGGAAAGCGAGCTACCCTTCAAGAAACGTGGAGAAAGGTCAGTGCATCTCGACCTCCAAAACTGGGGGTCAGGCCGAAAACGCCCATGTCATCAAACACGGGTTTACACGTGAGTGAAGGGAAGTGTCATAGTCTTTCCTAATGAACTCTAGCTATTACTTATATAGTAAACAGATTACATCGTGTTAATATTTTACTTATAAATATATTTGAGATCATTTGTATGTTATGCCATCGCTATAAGAATAGAAATTACAGAAATGGGTTTTTGACAGCTTCTGCTTTATAAGGGAGTTGTTTGTAAGATCCAGCATTAAAATAGATAAAGCTATAGAAACAAGTATGTTCGACTTTTTACAGTCGAAGTTGGCTTAGTTTCAATTTTATAAATAAAATAGTCAAAGTTTGTGAAAGTTTCTCGAATAGATTAGGAAACATACCCAAATACATTATTTGGTACGAACAATTCTATAATTTCATAACTCAAAAACAGCTTTTTAGCTTTCCGTACTTTACCGTTAGACATGACGTAAAGCAACAACAAAAACAATAGCAAGGCTTAAATGGTCGCTTGATTCGTAGAACTTCTCGATCGTCGGGCGTTTTTATAACCATATCGAAACTCCGAATATTGCCACAACAATTTCGCATGCAGCATCCAGAGTCTAAAATTCTACATATAAAATAATGTGTAGATAATGTAAGCAATTATATGCAGCCGTTTTGTTCCTTATATCCTTGAGCCGGTGTGCCCATTAAGGACTGATCCAAAATATGGTTCGTCATATGTGGTCAAAGGGTGTATAGAGGTGGTTACCCCCCGCCCCTAAGGAGTCGTCCACAACCTCATCGAGGCCTGAGCGACCCCCTTACCAGGGATATCGAACCTTGAGCATGTACGGTTCTAGCCTCCGTCTACGGCGGGTTAACAATTTCATTACTTCCGTATAAGCTACTATCGTGCAGGTACTTATATCAAACACTTTGTTAAACGAAGGTAGCTACAAACGAACGAATTATCCATGATTGTTGATCTGAGCTTGAATTTTATACCTTTTACAGTTAAAAAATAGTTTTTCTCTGAATTACCGGAACACCAAAAAAGAAAACTTTTTTTATACAATTTACACAAATTGAAAAGAATATTTCTTTCCGAGGATCTGCAATATCCGTCCGTGACATAGATTTCAATACGACGCTTAGAATGTATACACTCTACAAATGATTGAGCCAAATTTGTTGATTTGGCTCATTCTGAGGCACCTGAGGCCTGGCTCAAATCGAGCGAGGCAACAGGTTCTCAAACATGCCAAATTTGGCTCAACGATTTTGTATATATTAATATATATATTATTACACCCCAAAAATCATTGAGCCACCTGAAGCCTGACTCAAATCGAGCGAGGCCCCGGGTTCTCAAATGTGGCTCAACGTTTTTTGCATTGTAGGTATATATTAATATATATATTATTACACCCTAAAAATCATTGAGCCGCCTGAGGCCTGACTCAAATCGAGCGAGGCCCCAGGTTCTCAAATGTGGCTCAACGTTTTTTGCTTTGTAGGTATATATTAATATATATATCATTACACCCTAAAATCACGGAGTCACATTTGGATCATTCTGAGCCACCTACGGCCTGGCTCAAATCGAGCGAGGCCCCAGGGTCTCAAATGGGCCAAATTTGGCTCAACATTTTTGGCACTGTAGGTATATATCAATATATATTATTACATCCTAAAAATCATTGAGCCAAATTTGGATCATTCCGAGCCACCTGAAGCCTGGCTCAAATGGAGCGAGGCCCCAGGTTTTCAAATGTGCCAAATTTGGCTCAACGTTTTTTGCATTGTAGGTATATATCAATATATATATATTATTACACCCTATAAATCATTGAGCCAAATTCGGATCATTCTGAGCCACCTGAAGCCTGGCTCAAATCGAACGAGGCCCCACGGTCTCAAATGGGCCAAATTTGGCTCAACATTTTTTGCATTGTAGGTGTATATTAATATATATTATTACACCCTAAAAATCATTGGGTCAAAATTGGTTCGTTCTGAACCACCCAGGACCTGGCTCAAATCGAGCGAGTTTGCAGTGTATAAAACTATTGCATGTATCAAACAGCGTGCAACGCGGAGGCATTTCCTCGTAATGCATTGCAATTCTGGGGTTAAAACTGCTCATATTAGAACTTATGACGATTATGAGCTTGTTACAGGTAAGGAACCCAAGTGATAGCTCCACATGTGCATCTATCAAAACAGTTTCGTGCAATACTTCAATTTCATAAGGAACCCGGTAAACCCTGCTTTGTTATATAGGTAGGTTTAGCTTTCTAACGTGGTTTAACGTGGTTTTTATAAACAAAGACAATGTTGGTTGTAGCACCATAAAACTATTCGTTGACAGATAGCCTAGCATAGCGAAATGTTAATTTGTTAATACAGTTATGTTTACCCTATGCTGTAAAAATTATTGATCCAATTTTGGGTGATTCTAAGCCTCTTGGGTGCTATCCGATTTGAGTTAGGCCCCTGGGCGCTCAGAAGGAGCCAATTTCGCTCAATAATTTTGTAGTATAGATAATACAAAATATTAATAGGGAAAAAACTAGGCTTGACACATGTAGTTCTTGAACGAAAAGATAGACACATCCACATCGTTTTCGAAGTTGGAGGCAATTCTGGTGTGGTGTAGCCAAGGATTATTTATCGGAAGGGCCAATATTTTGATCAAAACCTTTAGTATCCCCTGTATCGTTGGTGTCTGTGACATGGGACGTATGGGGTAACAGGCAATCCCCCAGGGTCTGAACCCTCATACCATATTTAGCCAAATTGAATTGACAAGGGACAATTCGTACAAATGAGGAAATATTGATGAAAATTTAAAGGCGTCCTGTCCCGAGTACATCCTCCCTTCCAACTATCTTTAGCTGACGGGTCATGGACACCAATGACCGGCAGCATAAATTACTGCAGCTTTCTTGTGTCAGCAGCAAGCCTTGCCCTTACAGCCTACCTACTTCAAAAAATTACAAAAGGTAAACATTTATTTGACAGTCGTCGAATAGCTGTTTAACAAACCGATGACTGGCGCATAATCAATAATTTATACTCACAACGGATGGACACAAACGGGAAAATCCAGTTTATCAACTGAAGAGAAATTTGTTGGGCTCACCGTGGTCACGCCACTGAGGCAAGGCCAACGGCCACTTTGTAATGATTAACAGAACAGATATAATACCATTTCAACTAAGATGCACCATAAAACGTGCTAAGATAGAAACAAAAGAAAAGTGCTAAAATTCCGGAAAAGATTAGATCATGTTAAGGATTCTGTTTTACTGCACAAATGTAGAGTTTATTTATAAAGACTACAGTTTGTGAATGAATCCGCGAATATCCGTAATATATTTACTATAAACTGCGTTTGAACATCAGTACTAAATGTAAAAATGGTTTATCAACTTTTCTCCTTTTTCCACGAATAAATAGTTAAACTCCCACTTTTAGACCAAAATCAAGTCGAATTATCTATTTATAATACAATATTGTAAAACCGCTAAAGTGGTGTAATATCAATTTTCGCAGTACTGATGGCATTTAAAAGCTAATGCAACGCCAGGCCTAATCTCTACCCGATAATCCCTTTTACTTAATCCTCTCATGCCCACAAGGTCCAAATGGACCCAACGCACATTGCGACTCGTTGTGTTTACTGAGTTTTTCGTATATCGTACGTTTGAACGTGCGTTGTTATTCGCTCGCATTGTGAGGTTCCTTAAGGGACCGAGCAACAGCTCTCAGATAGCTCATTGGTTTACGTACACAAGTTTCACCCGTACGCTTCGGGTTCGATCCGTGGCGCAGGCTCGAGTTTGTCAAACATTGCACGATACACAAATTAATTCGGGCATGAAAGGGTTAACTTAATAAGAACCCAAAAACAACCATTTTGTTTGTATAAAAGCGCATAGTTGTTATTGCTGGTGCAATTATAGCTGACGAATGAGATTAGAGCTCGTGTTTGGCATAAATTTTTGCAATGTGTGTACCTACATAATGTACCTACAATACCTATAATAACCATTGTATTATCATTGCATTCTCATAATATACCTATTGTAGGTGCATTATTATCAATATTTCCCAAGCATCGTCCCAACAGATAACCATTGTATTATCATTGAATTCTCATAATATACCTATTGTAGGTGCATTATCATCAATATTTCCCAAGCATCGTCCCAACAGATAACCATTGTATTATCATTGAATTCTCATAATATACCTATTGTAGGTGCATTGTCGTCCGATATTCCCAAGCATAGTTGCAACCGATAACCATTGTATTATCAGTTGGAATTCTCATAATATACCTATTGTAGAGTGCATCTATCATCAATATTTCCCAAGCATCGTCCCAACAGATAACCATTGTATTATCATTGAATTCTCATAATATACCTATTGTAGGTGCATTATCATCAATATTTCCCAAGCATCGTCCCAACAGATAACCATTGTATTATCATTGAATTCTCATAATATACCTATTGTAGGTGCATTATCATCAATATTTCCCAAGCATCGTCCCAACAGATAACCATTGTAATATCATTGAATTCTCATAATATACCTATTGTAGGTGCATTATCATCAATATTTCCAAGCATCGTCCCAACAGATAACCATTGTATTATCATTGAATTCTCATAATATACCTATTGTAGGTGCATTATCATCAATATTTCCCAAGCATCGTCCCAACAGATAACCATTGTATTATCATTGAATTCTCATACTATACCTATTGTAGGTGCATTATCATCAATATTTCCCAAGCATCGTCCCAACAGATAACCATTGTATTATCATTTGAATTCTCATAATATACCTATTGTAGGTGCATTATCATCAATATTTCCCAAGCATCTGTCTCCAACAGATAACCATTGTATTATAACTTTGAATTCTCATAATATACCTATTGTAGGTGCATTATCATATCAAATATTCTCCAAGCATCGTTCCAACAGATAACCATTATCTCTAGCTAATTATTAACCTCATATACCTATATGTCCTCTTGTTGCAATATCATCAATATTTCCCAAGCATCGTACCAACAGATAACCATTGTATTATCATAAAATTATTATCATAATAAAAGTCATAAATACCTATTGTAGGTGCATTATCATCAATATTTCCCAAGCATCGTCCCAACAGATAACCATTGTATTATCATTGAATTCTCATAATATACCTATTGTAGGTGCATTATCATCAATATTTCCCAAGCATCGTCCCAACAGATAACCATTGTATTATCATTGAATTCTCATAATATACCTATTGTAGGTGCATTATCATCAATATTTCCCAAGCATCGTCCCAACAGATAACCATTGTATTATCATTGAATTCTCATAATATACCTATTGTAGGTGCATTATCATCAATATTTCCCAAGCATCGTCCCAACAGATAACCATTGTATTATCATTGAATTCTCATAATATACCTATTGTAGGTGCATTATCATCAATATTTCACAAGCATCGTCCCAACAGATAACCATTGTATTATCATTGAATTATCATAATATACCTATTGTAGGTGCATTATCATCAATATTTCCCAAGCATCGTCCCAACAGATAACCATTGTATTATCATTCTCAATCCCTCATAATATACCTATTGTAGGTGCATTATCATCAATATTTCCCAAGCATCGTCCCAACAGATAACCATTGTATTATATTAAAATATTAATAATATACTATATAGATGCGCATATAAATATTTCAACATCATAACGATCCTTATCATTGAATTCTCATAATATACCTATTGTAGGTGCATTATCATCAATATTTCCCAAGCATCGTCCCAACAGATAACCATTGTATTATCATTGAATTATCATAATATACCTATTGTAGGTGCGTTATCATCAATATTTCCCAACCATCGTCCCAACAGATAACCATTGTATTATCATTGAATTATCATTGATGTGCCTATTATCATGCATTATCATCAATATTTCCCAACCATCGTCCCAACCAGAGGGAAATTCAATATATATTATTAGGTCAAGATGTGTATGTATATTGTAGCAGTTATGGCTTTCAAATATAGTTAGTCTCATGTCGCTCACGTGTTCACAGTGCCGGTTGCCTGTGCCGGGTGCCGGTTT
>JASANE010011472.1:0-22691 GCA_030248225.1 Trileptium ribeirensis
ATTGTATATTTAAAATAAAAAAGCATTCAATTTTGTGTATTTAATAAGCATATGTTTAACTAGTTATTGTATATATTGTTTAACTTTTTTTGTCATTGGGTTTTTGATTTTCTCAATTTAGAGTATAAACCGAACCGGTTACGCTCGGGAATTCGCAAGATGAAAAAGGATAAGACAAAATGGTGCCGTAGTCGCGTGGCTGCATGGTTGGGGGCAGGCATAGTCGCACGGTTTTGCTAGGCAAGGGTTTTCCGTAACTAAACTTTTATAAGGAACTGCCTGAATTTTCGATTCGATCACCACCGACGATATCACAAACAAAAGAAACCGCCCATGGTTCGTGTAAAAATATCATTTAGTAACTGCCGCACGAGCAGGCGGCATCGTGGAATAGTTATTGAATAATATTTGCTGTTTTTACTAAATCGATCGCGCATATTCTACGCTGTGGCAGTAATTCTGGTTTTTGCCATCTGGCCACCCAATGCTCTGTCCTCGGGCTCCTGTTGCCTTCGATACAATAACTGAACAACAAAAATTTCGGGGGACAATTTTTACACACCCGGGATCCGCGCTAGAAGGCTTTGTGGGTGTACCAGATGTGCCCGAAAGGATCGACCGCCACCCGGATTTCGGGGCGTTATAATGTTTTGTTTGCTGTTATATAAGATGTGGGTCTAGCGATAGTTGTTTGGTTGTTTGAAGACGAAGATATGAAAAAAGTTTAACCCCGGTGATATTTTAACGCCTGTACCTCTCGTGCTATCGTTTAATTGATTGATTGATATATTATGTACATTGGTTGAGTGCTTTTCGTAAAACAGTAATCACCTCAGTTTGGGCTTGGCGATATGACCATATATTCGTATATACATATTTGTATGGATATATTTTTATAACTGTTTGTACATGTGTACTTTCAAAATATATAGTATTCGTTAAATATATACAAATACATAAATATACATATATATCTTGTAGCACATATAATAAGGTTTACCCGTAGGTGTAGTTAGGGAAGACAGCAGAGCAGATTATTAGTGTTATTAACCTGCTAAAGAGTACAGGAGCAAAATTTGGTAAATTGTCAAATTTTGAAACTTTTTCACAATAGATGCCATGATACCGGGTTTATAATAGGTTTTCGTTGTTTCTGAATACTGTAAAAGCAATTGTATTCTGTGTCGTATGTATCAAATAAGCGCCCTCGTTGGGGTCCTGGAGCGTAAAAGTCACTCTTCAAATTATGTGTTTTCTTAAAATTTGTGATTTATAAATTTGGAATGCTTACGTGTTTGTTGTTCTAAGAAATAAACAGATATTTTGATATGAATTACATGGCGGTAGCATTGCCATCTAAGTATTGCCGATGAATTATTGCTCCAGTGGGCATTTTCAATGGCCTTAAGGCCTGAATTTGGAGCTCATCAAGGAGCAGCGTAAAACAGCATTATATATATATCCTGATTCCAGATTATGCCAACATAATAGTATTATAAGTTAACTTGGATAACTTAAGCAGTGGTTTAAAGGAAGCGATATCGTTCAATCTTGGATTTCCTGTATTTAAGTTCAAGATAATGACAACCAAAATAGGTGGGATCCACACTGATTACGTCGACGCAACCGAGATTAAGAACTTGGTGCTCAAACTTTCATAGTCGGGAACTTGAACAATACATTAAACAAGCAACTTGCCAGGCTTCTCAGTCCTCATAGCCCTTACGAACCTGCTAAAGAGCCAGGCGTGCTTTCCAGTTGAAGGATAAATTGGTGGAACACGATTTAATATTCATCTGTACCAAGTAGCCCGTGTTAGAAGCGGTAAATAACCCGGCAGTTCACGCAGGAGCTCAGACCAATCTGGCATATCCCCTAAAACTCGAAAACCGCTGTGTAATAACCAACTGTAGAACTCTACAGTTTACCAACAAAATCTTGTAGTAACAAGATTGATTTGGACAAATTTACAGTCATATGGGACAAATCCAAATTTTGACCGAAATTCAGAACCCTCTCTCTCTTCGGAATCTTGAAACTTTATCAGATACAAAAATCCCAAATTGAATGATATCACTTCCATTAAATCCCGCCAACTTCTTTATCCAAATTGACGTATATTACTAATTTTCGGCATAATCTGGACTATGCAATTTTCCCTGTTTATCATATATTTATAAATCCGTTCCATATATATACACTATATAATGTTAATTTGTACAGTTGTTACTTGTTATAATGTGTATATGTTTCTGTTTTCACTATATTGTCAATTGTAGTGTGTTTACCGGTGCGGTGCTAAAGAGGTTTCGATGCGGCGGCAAATGGACCGAGAGTCCTTGGCTGAATTGCTTTATTATCAAATTATAGTAATCAGGCAAGAAAAAATCCCTGCGAGCAAAATTTATCTCATTCTGAGCCGTGAGCTGGTTCTTATTAGCAGAGGTCGTTGCTGGCACTTTAAGCCTAGGCACAAACTGGAAAGAGCTACCGCGTGTGCCTAACTCAGCACTTGTTCGGATGTTTTGACAGTACCGGTGAGTGCTGTCATCGATACTCTGACTTTCTGAATTTTACTTTGTCAATATTTACTATAGTTAACTATACAAATTAAGTCATCGTCTAGTCCTAGCAACTGCTACCCGGTGGTCCAGGGTACACGTTTGAACTATGCTCAGCTGAAGTTGGCAAGCAGAACGCGACTGGGCTCTTCGTCGGCACTCTTGTATTTCGCAGTCTGGCGACTATAAGAAACGCTAACGCTTAGAGGTAAAAAGAAGAGAGCCAGAGCGGGAGGGGGGCGGCAGCCTCCGACTTAATTTTAGGCTTAGTCCAACTGATAAGCCTTACATAAAATGTGAAGCTTAGACAAAGCATCGGGTACCGATAACTGAATAGCTTCCTTTTGACTCATTGGTGTCACTGTAGATGCTTTGTCTGATATGAATGCCCTCTTCTACTGCAATTGGACACACAATTTAACCTGTGCCATTTGGTCCAAATGTGTGTCTTGTTTATTCATAGTCAGGAAGAAAGCCGGAATGCCTTACGAACCAGTAATGCCAGGCCGGGGTAAAGACAAGGAGCGCAATAATTAGATGGATAGCTGTAGTTAAATTCGGTTGATGAAAGTGTTGCCGAATTACTGTTGCTGATTATGTACATGATGTGCATGTTTGATTGTGTTATTATTGTTTTTGCTTTTGCCTAGAATAACATATTTCTTTATGGCCGACGTCGTGACGAATGCCATATCACGTGTTTGTGGTCTAGAATCTACCGATAGCTCACGCGGACGATCAATGGCAGTAGCTACGCGGCAGCGTGATGCCGGTTGTTGAACTTAAAGTATACATTCTCGAGAGTCTGAAGTTCCAGGGGCCGCCGTAGCTTCCGGGGGAGGGGTGGGTGGGTCTTCCTTCGACCATTAAAGGTGCTATCCGCCGGTCTGTAGAGAAGGTGTACTGCCTTCGGCGTAAGAGGGTGTCGGACCATCTGCCAGGAGGGGTCGATGCTTCGCTCCTAGGGATGGGAGTTCTACCCCTTAGGGAGGGTAGTACAATATCCCTATCATCTATGAGTATGTAGTCGTGTAATGTCAAACCTTCAAAGTTAACCGAAGCAAAACATTAAAATCACGCAATGTGGGATTTTGTAAATGCTTATTAAAAGATAGTGTATCTAAGTATTAAATATCGTTGCAACCTAGTCAGTGTAGCAAAGATTTATGGTTCACACACAGGTCTGGCAATAAATCGCTGTGCATTGTGCAATACAATTAGGTTTTGTGTAAATTACTTACATGATAAAGAAAGCCAATCTCCTCTTCGCTAAGTCTTTGACCCGTCCAGGTTCTGGACTGGTAGCAATAGCACAACTGGCATAACCAGCAGTCGACAAGTGTCGCATCAATGCTAATCGTTTGACTGACCCTGCAGTAGGTTAGGCATCGGCCGGTTTTGGAATCGGCGTTAAAAATCTCGGCGCCAATTGCAGGCTGACGGATGGTCGATGACTCAACCGCCGGGGAACGGCAAATTGATTTTCAAGACGTTGATGTTATTTCAATAATGATATTAAAGTTTCAGATTTGTAAATGTTTATTCAGGCTAATATGCCGAGCTCTACGCCAAGGCTGATTACAGAAAGTAGCTGTACTGTATGTAGTGCTGGTCGACAGTCTGCTTTGAGGTCTGTCTATAAATATTGACGCATATTTAGTTGAATAACAAACATATGTGCTTAAATATATGACAAGATGGAAGAAGAGTGTAGGAAATCTTTTCATGTTGGTTATAGACGATTATATATGCATCAGAATATTGCATCTGGGGTGGTTTAATTCGGATGCTTTACAGCAGTAAACTAATAGGCAGCGGCCGGGCGAAGGGGCATATAACGGCTTTGCGACTGTCAACGGCAAAAAATTTGTTGTTAACGGTCGGCCGACGGATTTGAGGCCGTTAAGGATCGAACAAATTGTTAACAGACGGCCATTGGCCGACGACTTTCGCGACCGTTGTCGAACACTACCCTGGAGAGATTGAAGGTTAACAGTGATCTCTGCTTGGATAGAACAGCCTACATTACGTTCTAATCTTCTTTGACGTGCCAACTGAGCCCTGGGTGTTTTACTGGAATTATCTACAAGCCTAAAACACAAATTAGGGAAAAATATTTTACAGTGAGCCTGTGATTTTGAGAATCATCTACATAAAAGCCTATTGCGAAATAAGGTATACATTTGTACAAATAGGACTCGCTACGTTGGCCAGTATTATTTGTTATTGCGTTGTACGTTATCGCTATATCTAAATTCTGTGTACAAATTTATGATAAAATTAATATACAAATTTTTATTATTAACTTTGTGGTTTTAAAGTGAATTTCTATTAATTTTTTCTTATACGAATAAACTGTGTCTGGGACTCAGGGGCGCAATAGATGGCATTGATATGCCATAACTTGAGTAAATAATTAGAAATATATTGTTTCAAACTACGATAACCTGAAATGCTTGACATCCATATCGTATCGCAATCCTTATTGTCTAGAGAACGATATATCATGCACTTGACCTTTATTCTCATAAAGTTTAGATTAGCCATAACTTTTTGTTAAACATTTAAAATTATAACCGTTGGGTTGAAAAAACCTTGGTCACACCAAACAATTCACTCGCCGCTGCTGCGATAGTTTGAAATGTATGACAAGCACCATGTATTGCTTATTGTCCAAATTTGAAATTTACTCACCATGCTTTATATACTAGTAGCTTTTTATTGGGTTCAGCCGATTGCGAATGCACTTTCAAAATACAACCTTCACGACTACTAGATTCAAAAATTGTTTAATTTATATACTTTAATAACTTAACTAGTTCCAAGAATTTTTTATATTTTACTATATTTTTTCAATTTCACTGCGATTTTCAAGCTACGCTCACAAGCGTTTAATTACCTGTGTTACGTAATGTTTTAAATGTGTGTCGAGAAAATGTAATATAGCATTTGATTTGAAAAATTATTTAATTTCAACAATATTATAGTACATAAAATCTAAAAAGCGTGGAATGGTTATAAGTTATAGCGTCATTTCGAGTTTACGAAAATATACACCAAGAATTCAGCCTGTCAAGGTTAGATGGCTGATTAATGTCGAGGTTAAAATTTTGGTGTGAAAATATATATTTTATAGACGGGATCGGGAAACTGTCGCTATGGTGAAAGGCTTTATAATGTGAATGAATATCAAAAGGACTCGCTCACAAACTGGGAATAAAGCGGTGCTATGTAGATCGCATTGAATGCAATTGGAAACTGCAGTCGGGATGTGTCGGAGACTGAAATTTTTCCAGGCTTCAGGTTAGCAAGAGGCTCCCTATTATATATTATACAGGGTGAATATTTGGCATAAATTATCAATTCAGATGTATAAAAATTTGAGGTGGCATTAACTCAGATACTGTGTTATTTTTCTAGCCAGATATTCAATGCCAGGTATCTATTTTAATCACTAGTTGGCATGTCTTTCGGGCTTTGAATGTATGGCTTTCTTGGGTCCGATGCCAAATTCTCAAATCGCAGCACCCATGCCCATGGATTAGGAAGATCAGCCACAGTGACCGAGCTGAGATCTACCAAAACGCCGCGAGGAGTAGCAGCAGCGAGAGTTTCCATTGGCGTTCCGGGCTCTTCATCGCTGCCGACAAGGGCGCTGGCACCATTCGCTGGTGGGCACGTCTCGCAAACGGCGGATTCGGGTTCGTGGTCAGACATGTTTCGCCATTTCAGGTTTTTACCAGGAAGGCCAAGCATTGTAACTGTTGTCTTCGAAGTTGTTGTTAGCGCTCCGAACACTGCACTGTTGTTACGCGGCCACTTTAACAAGAAGGCATAAACGATGGTAGCACTGCTGATTTGAGGGTTGTAGAGCCGGTCCGGTGACAGAAGGAACGGAGGTGTACGATCTGGATTGGCTTGAACCTTTGACGTATACCTGTACTTGGGACAAGAAGAATGTTAATGTAAATGAGCTCAATTTGGAAGTGTCCAGGTCCCGCCTGGGTGACAAGATTTGCAATACGGTGCCTATACCTAGCGTCATCACCGGTTTTAATTTATTTCCGGCACACTTTACCTGAGCTTTTTAGTGTGTTGTCCGCAGCGTCCATTAATAAAGGAAACACGATCTAACCCCTGACGGGATTTTGAAATTGAAATTTGACAATTGTAGGCAGCATAACAATTAAATGCGAAATCTAGCCACCAGGTAACTTATTGTCTCCGTGGCACTAAAGCTAAATTATAGTTAATGCATAAAACACAGATAGATCATTTTCATTAGGTTTGCTGGCTAACCACCAAATTTTCTAAACATTTGGAACACCAGATGTTGAAATATAATATTTTACTTCTGTTTCAATTAATAGTGAGCGTGGCGCATATCAACTTTGGGGCCGGACGTTATAACGTTAGAAAAATTACAGCTTAGAGCGAGGGGTTCTGGGGCCGACAGCCCCCCGACTTAGGCTTAGTACATGGCTCATATAAAGACCATAGCTTAGGCTAAGACTAAGACTTATGCTTAGGCATGCATTAGACTTCGGCCCCTAAAGTTGACATGGGCTCTGAGCGTTATGCGGTGTTCACGTTATAATGTCCCCAACGTTTGGAACCTATGTACCCCTCACAGTGTCAGACACACTGTTGACAACAGGGTGTCTTAGACACCCCCATGTTTTTAATAAATTTTTTCAACGGTAGCTAGTTACGCGTATTACCGCCTGCCGACAGTGTCAGGCACACCGTGTCTTCTGGCAGTCTTATTGACAGTGTTCGGAATTATTTGAGCAATGTTCATATGGGCTAGATACAAATATCGAGAATTTAGGAAAAACTCCACAGGACAGTTGACTAATAAATCGCATTAGCTACAGACGGTGTCCGTTATAGTTAATTCGCGCCAAATTGGTAGCTAAGGGTGTGTACGACACTGTCTAGAAAAAATTTAGTAGCTAAGGGTGTGTCGTACACCCTCGGCATTTGATTTACAGTATGGGTGTCACCCTGACTGTCTATACGGTAGGGTCGCCACTACAGGGGGTCAAAAGTTCCAAACAGCGGGGACATTATAACGTGAACGCCGCATTATCATGTGGTAGCTCATACTGCGGCGAAAATAAAATAACATTTTATTAATTACCATTTGTTTTACTCTAGGTAATAACAATCATGATTAATTCACCATCCATGCTCGAGATCTAAAGTCTTGGGGGGATGTGGTCGAGGGTGCCTATAGATTCGTGTTTTGAGGCGCCGTCAGTAGGGTAGATGACCTGTTGGGTGGGCAGTGGATGGGTACATCAGGGGTGAGCCCGTTACCCCATACGAGCATTATGTTAATTCAAACAGAATATCCTTCAATGTTTGGTCGATCATATGCATATAACATTACATTATTTTAAATATATATGATCAACTAAAAGATGGTAAAAAACAGGGTCTAGGAGTATTTACTTCAAATTTCACATTCGTGCTTTCTTGGAAATTTATTTTAATTCGAAATTTCGTGTCATTCAAATAAATGCTCTAGTGCACCGTCCCTTCTCACTACTCCAGAGATTAGGGGCACGACTCGCGTCGCTACCTTTTTTCGTGTTTTCACTAGTTTATTGATGTGGTAGCTCATACTGCGGCGAAAATAAAATAACATTTTATTAATTACCATTTGTTTTACTCTAGGTAATAACAATCATGATTAATTCACCATCCATGCTTGAGGATCTAAAGTCTTGGGGGGATGTGGTCGGAGGGTGCCTATAGATTCGTGTTTTGAGGCGCCGTCAGTAGGGGCAGCATGACCTGTCGGCGGGGCAGTGGATGGGTACATCAGGGGTGAGCCCGTTACCCCATACGAGCATTATGTTAATTCAAACAGAATATCCTTCAATGTTTGGTCGATCATATGCATATAACATTACATTATTTTAAATATATATGATCAACTAAAAGATGGTAAAAAACAGGGTCTAGGAGTATTTACTTCAAATTTCACATTCGTGCTTTCTTGGAAATTTATTTTAATTCGAAATTTCGTGTCATTCAAATAAATGCTCTAGTGCACCGTCCCTTCTCACTACTCCAGAGATTAGGGGCACGACTCGCGTCGCTACCTTTTTTCGTGTTTTCACTAGTTTATATTCTAGCAAATATGTACATATGCGCATGGTATATATACACATGACAAAACAGCAGAGCACTAAATTTTACATGATTTATCAATTTAAGCGTCGGATTCTATAGTGAGGTAATAAGTTTTTGAAATTTTTGGGAAATCAAAATTTTTCTTGATTTTGGTAAAATTTTCTCCAATTTTTGGAAATTTAGGATACATTTTTCTTAATTTCCTTTATTTTGTCAGTTTTCACCTTATTTCCCTATTACGCTAAAATTTTCAGTAATGGTAGCTTTAGCTTGCGTGGGGGCTACTTTAGAGGGTAACCCTCTACCCCATATCCACATGCGTAGATATTACAATGAAACAAATGCTTTCCAAAACATTGCCGATCTACACATTAATTTCGGTTAAATAATTTTGGGCACTCGTGTAGAGAAAGCGTCAACAGTAAACCAATAAGTGAAGAACAAGACATACCGCTATTGGTACCCTAAATCCTAAGACTTAGTCTTTAACTTATCATTTTATATAAGGCTTCTACTGAGCCTAAGACTAAGTCGTGGGAATGTCGCCCCTGAACCTCCAATCTAAGCTCTTTTCTGACCTAAACAAATACATCATTGATTATGCTTTACTCTAGAGGCTCTCCCTACAAGAGAGCCGAATTTTATTCTTTGAGAAATATGTTAATAATCCTTTATCATTCTTGCAATATTCATTCAAAATTCTCCAAGATATGCATATTGGGTTGCTGGTGCGCATATCCCGTTTCGTGGCATTAGTGGCCAAACCTGCTAAAGCACAAGCCGTAAAGGTAGTCCAGATTTGCGACATTTTTATGTGGCTTGGAACATGTTCCTGATTCTTGCAACATATAATATCGATAGTAGATCAAAAGCTAAATTGAGCTCACTCACCATACATCGTGATTAATTGTATCATTTTGGTATATCCATGGCTTGCTGCTGTACACTGCTTCACCGTTTCCAGCTTTGAGCAACCAATCGCCCATTTGGCGAAGGCGTTCCTCGAAAATTGGGATAATTCGTCCATCATGTGTAGGACCCACATTCATGAGCAAGTTCCCGCCGCAGCTTCAAAAATCAAATTATGTATGAACAATTTCATACTTTACCACTTCGTGTCCGGATTAAATTTGTTTTTCGTTCAATCAATTCGTCAATTAAATTGACAATCTCGAGCCAATGTCAGGAATCGCAAACACTGATTGCAACCGGTGTGCATAACTCATTGAGCTATTTAGGAGCTGCTCCAAGACTCCCTAACGAACCATGACAAGCCGGTGACTACAACGCCATGTGCAAATAAAATCGCGCCACAAACACAAGGTTTTGTAGTTTTCGCTGATGCAACTGTGCTTCAGTGGTCACGAACGGCTTAAAATTAGCCAATATATTGCCGATAATATAATTGACGATCTAAGATACTGGAAATTGAAATTGATTACATACAGGTAAACTAAAAAAAATTTCGACATCGGAGCATACCTCTGACATTTTAGAGAGTCACGAAATGGATTCTCTGACGCCATTTTCGTTTGGGTCATCAGCTAATTTACCTGCTTCTGTTTAGCCAGCCGCCGCGGTACGGTCCAAGACAATGAACAAACATTCGTAATTGGTTTCAAAAATAAAGACATCTAAATGGTGTACAAAATGCTTTGAAGTCGTTGATAAATATAACGTGCCTTAATATCCAAAGATACGTAGACCAACCGCAGGTGTAAAGTCTAAACATTTATTTATAATCCGCTAAAAGTGTTGCGTGACAGTTTTTACGTTCTTAATGATTATTGTTTGTAATTGTATATTGCTATTGCAAGCTGAATTTTTAGTGGGTCACCTGAAGCTAAATTAGCTGAACCTACAATTTACTGCTGTCGCTGCGAAAAAGGAACGTATTTTTTGTGCATTCCTGCACAGCTTTTGAATCGCAATGGGGTCTGACGATAAGTCGATTTCAATTCATAACTGTTAATTTAAAATAAAGTGCAGGCCATGCCGATCTAGATATACTACGCCTTAGTCTTAGCCTACTCTACGGTCCTTATATGAGACATCCACTAGGCCTAAGTCAGGGAGCTCTAAGTTTTTCTAACATTATAACATAACGCCGCTCAGTGTTACTTGAGCCGATACTCAAATAAAATCAATGCTATAATGATATTCTGCACTGGCGTGGAGCAATTATTTAACCAAATTTGTTGACCATTCCCAAAGTATAAGATGAACAGCGATGAAACCGGGTCACCTGATCTGCTTCGGTCAGCGGGATACTCGGTGTGACCTGGTACTGACGCGGTCTGATTTATAATAACAAATCACTCTCTTCTCCAGTGTACTGAACATAGTAAGAATAGCGTTTTTGCTTTCCTCTTTGTCTCTTCGGCTTCTCGACAAGGACGTATCCGAATCTCAAGAGCTGGAAAGTTAAACTCGGCGATAATGACTGTTCTAAATTCGCAACAAGAAGTCGGCGAAGGACTGAACACTCTTTATCGCATAGCCTGGAACAGCGCTCGATCGCAGTACCTTGTGTTCTTTTTCACTTACTTACTTATCATATTCAAGTGACATCGTCAAAACTGCTTACAGTTCCACATAAAAACTCCTGAAAACGATCAAAAAGGTGGTTTCCGAGCCAGATTCAATATTATGACTTACATATCAGTTGGCCAAAACCGAACCTGGAGCAATTCACTGGCGAACACTTCACAGGAACCGCAATTTTATCAATTGTGTTGCATATGGACCATGCAAATGCAAAGGTCAGGATATTCAGCCGTGGGTTATATTTTTCAACCGTTTGGCCCATATATTTCCATCCATTTATAAAAAACAAGGATTGTGAAAATCCTTTATCCTCGCTTACCTTATTGTTTCGGCCAGCGTTCGAATCAATACTTCAATCGGCAATATATCTTTCATCGTCGCACTTCGCCGATAGCCCCAAGATCTTGCATCGATGGTCATTGCGTTTTCCCATTTGTGCGGTTGAAGAACGCCTATAACCAAAACGGCAACTCGCTGATTAAAATGTTCACTCAGCAATAATTAAAGCCGTCATCAAAGACATACATGCTCGATGACTAAATTGTGCGGTGAGACTGCTAGTTTAGTTGTTAAAAAGTTACTTTTAGTTTTCTACAAACTAGTGCTACGTGTAGAATGAATCGGATAAATCTATTTATTTAGAATACATCATCTACAGAGTCGGATACAATGGGGGTTCTCAGTTATCGCTGCCACCACTACCCTCTCTCCACTCACGGATAGAATTGTTTCCGGCTTCGGCAAACACGATTGCTTGGGACAAAACGGTTGGGTTACGATATTTAACTTTCGGAATGCTACATCGCATCAGAAATCCGCCGCTGGTTAACTATAATGTGATATTCACCCCAAAAACGTTTCCCTACTCGTTTATGTTTTGCGAACACGTAAAGGTAACGTTTCAGCATTGTTTCGACAACGCTGAAGGTAAATGTAAAAGAATACTGCAACTTATAAATGCAGTACTTTAAGTGATACTCGACGAGCAATAAAATATTGTGGAACGGCTTCACGTGGACACTTGAAATGATGTAAAAATTAGGGTCGACCTTCGGTCAGTGGGTCCTTTAGCATCGCTTGCTGAAACCGTAAAAAGACCTCGTGTTTGCTGAGTTATTATTTTGTCGGTCTTTCCTTCCATGCTTTGTCAGATAGTTCTATAAAACATTTCCTAATGCACAAATTAAGATAAAAAATATATATTATTAGGAATGCATTTGCCGCCTCCTACATTTGACAACTCTAATGCTACATTGCCCGTCGTTTACGTAATACACTGTCATAGAACCACTCTCTGAGGATTAGCTTCGATTGTACGAACTAGAAACCAGATTCAAACATGTTTACATCCCCCATTTCGGAGTTATGATATGATAATGGCATAGGTGTCGAAGGTTCGTCGGCTTTGGGGATAGATTGTCGGCGGGGGAGGTCTCAGGGGAGTAGTATAGTAGGGACAGCACAAACACCGAGGAGCCGAGGAGCCAAAATTTTCGTTTTCTGCACCGAGTCATTACGCTGTAATTTTATTTATCGGGTCATTAAGTTCTACTTTTGTTGATGGGGTCATTAGTTGGGTGCCGTTTGGTGCGGGGCAATTAGTTGGCTGCCATGCTCTTATTGCAACGGTATACTTGTATGGCCCAATTAGTTTGTAATAGTTATTTATGGGGTCATCTGGTGTACCTGGCTGTTTTCAAAACGTAATAATTATAAAATCCCATTTGCTACCTGGTACACCTTAAATTGTTGTTGGTTTGTATTGTATTGCAACCATTGGTTTGTTGGCCATTGTTACAAAGTATTTCGATAATTTCATTTCTTTACCCATGGGAAAATAGCGGTGACATGAACCTAACTTAACTACAACTTAAGCATTGAATTTAAACCTCAAGTTCGATAAACCAAGCAGGTACACATTTCGTTTCAATTTCGCCGTATAAATTTTTTTTTAATTTAAGTTAATGATATGTGTTATTTAATATGTTCTTATAAAATATATTCAACTAAAAATAGCATTAATATTTTCTTTCAACTTCGTCGCATGAAATTATCCATATTATTTTCGCTTTATAACATCCATGTTTCGCATATTATTTTCACTTTATAACATCCATATTTCGTTAAAATTCTGTCCTCCACCTCAGAAAAATATATGGCCAAAACAACAGGCCAAATTGCTATAGAACTTTCTATATAATAATCGTCCAACAATTCCATTCCACAGGGGACTGTTTGCAACTTTATGTCTAAACTAGCGAAACTCTATATATAATAACATAATTGGTCAACTATTGTGCCTACATAATTGCCCACGCCATATCATTAGTTTTGTGGTCTCAATTTCAGCATAATGAGTTTCTTTAATTCATAAAATCACTTTCACTTGGTCATGTTTTCATTTTCAACCAGTGCATTTTTATAATAGCGCTTTTCGCTTTCCGCGTTAACATTATTTTGGCTATGACCACATTTACACCAATGGCCCCATCTCATTCGTGCCTGCAAACTTCGGTAACTGCAACGAAATATTGTTTATGCTTAAATTACAATTTGTTTCTTTATGGGCTCTTGTGCCGTAATATACACCCACCGTTCTAAACCCCAATAACAATGGCAAATTTTTAAGTATACTCAAAATTCAAGTACACATGTATATTGGGTAGGTATTTTCAAACATTCGCCTGTAATACACTATATTTTCAATGTATTTAATTGCCTAACTACTGATATATGGCAACATCTGTTCGAAACATGCACTATCGTGCTAGTAGGGCGGAGGAAGGGGAGGTTGGACAGTTTTCCATTTTAATGTTATAGTGTATATTCGAAATGAAGCGAGCTAAATTTTCTCAAAATATTTTTTGTCTCTCCGTGGCATCTAACTCACTAGCAGGTGGATGGATTTTTGAAACTTTTTAGTATACGGGTTGTGGTATCTATTTGCCATCGTGTGAAAATCAATTCCCTAACGCTACCATTTGTGGCCAAAAACACGAAAAAGTACGCCGATTTAGCTATTCGTGGTTTTCGCAATATGAGGAGTCCAGAAATGTTTAATCATAACTTGTTTTTCAGGGAATGGAAACCATAACCAAAATCCCTTTAGTAAAAGTAATAACTTTGCTATTCTACTATTTTTTTGTGGGAGCAGACATGTTCGAGCTATGACCCAAAGTTTAAAATATGTCCTATAAGAAGTCCCTTTTCCACAATTTATATAATTTAAATTTTTTGGTGAGGCTTAACGATGGTTTTATAGTATGTAACACGTTTAACATGTTGGTTCCATTGTTTTTCATCATAGTCGGGACATATTTAAGATCACATGACACGAAAAAGTGAATTTTACAGCTGCGGTAATGGGCTATGTGCGGTAGTTGGGATCTCGCCACTTAGGGCGCTTCTGTATATTGCTAGCCTTTTGTTATGCGGGAACTACTGTAAGATTTCTGCTAGAATTGATTCTTAGTAGAATTGATTCAAAAATTGAATTGATTCTAGCTTCATTTTTACCATCTTCTAGGTGCACGCATCTTACAGTAGTTCCCGCATTAATGTTTTATTGCATTTTTATAACCGTTGGGTATTTATACCCTAATTAATAGCATATGTTAATTCGTCTTCTGCTGCTGCTGGGCAAAACACATTTCTCAACATAGGAAAGATTTCGGACCTTGATGATTACCAGAATGATAAATTATTTGGTCCAGTGAACTAAGCCTAGGCTGATCGTATTTATTTATTTTTACAAACTGTATTTCCTGTTTTGGAATTATAAATAACGTATTGGGGTTAAACTTTTGCTTACGTTCGTTTGTTTTTCACTCTACGCAGCGTAACTCTGGACTATGTTGGAGCACCTGTTCACATGATGCTTAAATGGAAGCTTATGATGTCTATATGCGTAATCTGTACTCCTTGGTACATTTTATCATTGTGTTACATAGCTGGGAGGTCATATATAATAGCGCGCGGCGATTTTTGGTAAAAATTTGGCACCTTTCGGGTTATAAAAACTGTAATACAAAGACCGAATGCAATAAAATAGTTATAAAAAAAAGACAATCCATAGTGCTTTCATATACTCTATCAATCGTTTTCATCACTCCAATGGTTATGGGTAATTATGTGAAATATCGAACTCGACAACAAATAGCCAACTTTAAGGAACCCGCAGCTATACACCTACTGAACATATCTCGATAAAATTTGCATACTGGTACAGCATATTCTTATTGTCGGACGGTTACAATACGGATTTCGCCTATTCTTTGGGTCGTTCTGAAACATAAGATCTATTGCGATTTTTTTAAAGATAATGACATAGACTGTCATTAACTGCTAGTAACATTAGTAATATAAACACGGTGGTGTCTATTCTGAGCCAGACTGAATATGTCGGATCAAGTTTGAAATTTACGCATCATAAATTTCCCGTCATAATTCATTCGCTTGGCGTTGACATTGCTTGGCCATCGGTTGCATACTAATTACTTAAATCTGAATTAGCCTTAAGCCTTTATAGAATCTTACGTTTTCATTTACCACTGTCTCGTACCAGCATACACACTGGTAAAATATGATTGTTTAAAGAAAGTAGTAACCCAGCGGTTCTTGCGAACCATCTAGTTATTTCAAATTTGTCGTTCCTTCCTTGGAAAGCTCGGCTGCATTTGAAATTTTGTATTTCCACGTGCTTTTGTATTTTTATACAGGCGGTTTTATTATTGTTCTTACTAATTGCGTTTGGCTAAAACATCAAATATGGAAAATAATGGTCGAATAGTTGAAGCTGGCTGTGAATTAAAGGCGAGTAGTGTTGCTTAATGTAATTTCATGGATAATGATTTTAGCTTATATAGTCATCAAAATGGTTCGCAACGTGTAAAATGGAAACTTTATTTCTGGTGAAGAATGAAACAAAAAGCATAAATTATTTCTACCGAGAAAAAATTGACACAGTTTGAATATCTCCACATCGATGTTACCGAAATAATATGGCTTTTAGATTGTGTCAGCGTAGGTTCTCTTAAATTTATGACTGTCATAGCTGTTTATTCAGTTTCTTTATACAATGTTTTTATATCTTTTGTAACATTTGCGTTGTAATTGCAACATGCCCAAGGCAGCATGTAAATGCTCTAACGCGGCGTGTTCTAATCTATGACCCACCAAATTGAAGACATGAACCAATTTGCACTGCGTTACTACGTTCTACATGCAGTGAAATTCTGCCAAATATAACGCACCTATAGTTTTCCTGTGTCCACTTAAACGTTTAATATTATTATGAAGTATATACTGAAAATATCACCATCATTGTTAGCTATATTGTTGACATTTCAAGTGTTGATTCATTAGCTCTAGCTATATCTGTTTACACTAGGTCCGAGCAGATATTAATTCGGCATGCAATGGCATTGATCCTTTTTTCAGCTAAATTTGAAAGCTAGGTAATGTGTTAAAAGTTTGCAGGCTCTTTTGACGACGACATTTGAGAGCAAATAGCACTCCTAGCCAATTATAACTAAACTACAGAAATTTTAAAACAGTGCGCCAAATTGATTCCAGTACAATGTGTTTGCTCGAAATAAACTACTTCTTTATCACAAACACCGTTCTCATTTAGCTAACTAAAATACCAATACAACAAACCCTAATTGTTGCGAATCGAAACCGCCAGTTATATCGATCTTGTATGCGCATCCTATGTTTCTTTTTTTGTAAAATTTATTTAGGTACAGTTAGCTAATAAACACCCATATGTTATTTCAGCCCGTATAGAAAAACACAATGCTCAACTACGTTACTGTGTGCCCCAGGAAACGAGTTCCGAACTATTCCCCGAATGATGAAATTGAGGTGTTGTTCGAAAAGAAAAGCCGAAAAGTAACAGTATTAATATACTTTATATCTATGCACCAAACAATACAACAAATTTAGCTAATGTATTTTCTGACATTTAGCATTATACTCAAGAAAAAATAACTGCATGTACTTTTCCTTATTAGCCTAGGGGTAAGCGGAAATTAATTCCTAAAACACAATTTCATTTTCCCTCCCTGCGTTATGTGTAATGCCTTATAACATACCGGCTTCCAAATACTCTAAGCGCCTGAAACATTCATTAAGTCGTATTTTGTAGACTTATAACCACATTGTATCATAACCATAGCATTTCTATAGTAAGGCACAGAGTTACTATTCTAATTTCGTTTTTCTTCAGTAGAGACATTTAGTGATAACATACTATTTCTTTACTTATGATTTATGGACTGACAAAAATTACCTAATAAAAAATTGAATCACGAGTCGTGCAGTAGAAGCCTAAGCACAATTTAACTGTTAATTAAAAAAAAAGTTTTAACAAAAGTATATCAGAGCAACTTACTACAGAAGTATATTACCTATCACTTCTTGTGGTCAAGCCTTGGTTTTCAATGATGAAATAGAATTTCTTTTCTTTTTTGAATTTTGAACAAAACTGTAATTTAATGAATGAATTCAATATTATTTTCAGAGCCCAGATTCTCCCTTCTCAATTCACAGCGCTGCCTGTCTTTCAGACTACTTCGGTCCATTATATTGTAACCTGTTTTGTCCCTGCCAAAAGCAAGCGAACGACGATGGTTGTGCAATCACGAATTCGACTGAGGGTAAAGAAGCCGGAAATGAATTGTTGGGCTTAGAACAGATGCTTGCTGATGAAGAAGATTATAGCGATGAGGTATGTATTATATCATTTATTTCTTATATGAAACACATCTACAGCATGTAGTATAATGCGAGCAAGATGCACGTCCCAGCTTTCTACGGCCTAATACATGAGAGACTAAAAAATGTTGTTAGTATATGAATTAAAGAACACTCGGATTTAATACCCTTAGAGATTCAAAGTTCAACCATTTACTAATTTTTGCTGGTCAATGGTTGCCGAAAAAAAGTATAACAACTGACGTTCACTTCAATTTTACTATTTACTCTATTAGTTTACATTACACAATGCAAAATGTCGGGAGGTACACACTTTAAATATTTTTTCTTCTGTAAAGAAAACGCGCTGTTAAATTTCATGGATTCTGCACAAAAAATAGGACTGTAATTTCGCCAAAGTATATAAAATTTATGTAATTATACAAAATACGAGGCAGAAGATTTTACGTTCCGTAACAAAGGACAAAATTTTGTTTAGAAATATCAAATGGTCGGTATGCTGTTCGCTCGTTTAAGTTTTTTTGTATCAAACGGTACAGTATAGTATTTTGGTTAGGTTATTTCACCTATATTATATAGAAATGGACTAGATAGGGCCAGGCTTGACGTACTGGTGAATTATTTAGTTTAAATTATGATAAGTTAATCTTCAATCTTTGCTGTTTATTGTTTCCCAAACTTGATGGCCAACAATAATAAGGTCTCGTTGAATGACACGCTTCTGTATAGATTACTCTTTACTGCGGGAAAAATTGCCACCGCTTGCCAAATTTTTTTTTCAGGAGGGTTGGACTTAGTATATTTTTAGGAGTTTTCAGGAACCAAAAGTGATTTCCAGAAGCAAAAAAGTGAAAAATAGGGGGAACCTCTGCCCAAATTTTTTTCAGGAGGGTTGGACTTAGTATATTTTTAGGAGTTTTCAGGAACCAAAAGTGATTTCCAGAAGAAAAAGTGAAAAATAGGGGGAACCTCTGCCCAATTTTTTTCAGGAGGGTTGGACTTAGGATATTTTTAGGAGTTTTAAGGAACCAAAAGTGATTTCCAGAAGCAAAAAAAAGTGAAAAATAGGGGGAACCTCTGCCCAAATTGTTTTCAGGAGGGTTGGACTTTTATTGGATGATTTTAATGGATATTTTACAAGGAAGCACTATCAAATATAAAAAATATAGGCTTCATGTTTACATATTTTAGGAACTGTCACGAGATGTGCATCTTGAAATCCAAAATCAAAACCAAGAGGCGAAAACTCCACTACCGTCGAATTCTCAGTTCGGTAACAAAGACCTAGCAGACCTGGAACTTGCAGATCTCTTAAAAATTGTTATTATGGGTGAATGTGAACACTTCGGACGGCAAGGTAATGAGTTGGAGACTGAAAGCGATGAGAAGAATCAGGATCATGAAGAATATATGCAATATAACGACGATGAACGAAGTAATGACGACGAAAACTATTTGGTAGATGGACAACCAGAGTGTGAAGAAGATAAGAATATGTTACATGCTGACGTATGGTTTAACACAGCAGCAATATGCCGCGATCTATCTCCATCGCCTGAAGGTGTTGTTGTCAACAACCACGTCAGTGATGATATTGAACCCAATGATTTAGAAAACATACTGTCGGCGGAATTATTGTCTCCAAGCATAAATGTTTTGTTCCCTAATGCCCCAGACTGGAAAGAATTTACGCCCACCGTGTCCCCGGAGCCCGCATGCGATGTATGTGAACAACTGCGCCCAATGAAGAAGCCACTGGAAATCAAGCCATCTTTGCTCAACAAGGTACAGAAAACCACAAGTGACTCGCAGCCAACGGTGTCGAGGGTCTTGGGTTTGAGCCAGCACACTGTTACCACAGCGGAAACCACCATACGTTTACCGGGCCAGCGAGAAGTTATGGTTGGACCTATGAAACTGGTTGGTATGGATTACAAACTGGAGTACACACCTAATGGCGGAGCGATAATGTATTTCAACCCGTCCCAATAGCGGTGGAAAATACTAAAACCTAAACACGTGAAAATGCAGCTTCTGAAACATTACTATAGCACGCGTTTTGCATCGTGTCACTTTACGTAACGTCGCTGTTGGCTTTGTAATATACTGTTATCAAACGCATACACTGAAGTTTAGTTGTTATAAAATTATAACAGTTAATTTTTATCCCAAACTACTGGAATATTTGGAAAACAATGCTGGGAAACGGGAAATGCAGTAAAGTTAAAATTGCATACCAATAGTTGTCAGAGTGGTGACGTTTACAAGTATGTTGTAATGAAGTTGATGAATCGTACAACAACATAAAAGGGATATTTTTAATGATATATTTTCAAGGTTAAAAAACTGCTGAAATATAACGCCTCTGCGGAACGAATATTATTAAGATATGTCTAGCATAGGATTGAAAAAGGGAAATATGATACACCTTCGCGTGCGCTACAAGACATGTATTTTTAATTAGATAAACGCCGCATAGGTCTTCAAAACAATATTTATTGACGTTTGCATTTTGTAAAATTTCAATTGTTTTCGAAGGCTATCAAGACAAGTGTGTTCTGACTCGGCTGTGAGCAATACTAGTGCTATGTCATTTCGTTAAGCAAAATACATATAAATTACGATAGAATACTGTCGTAATGGGTAATCACATTTTTAAACAGTATATATTCATTTGCACATTGCACCTCTGCTTTAATAAGTTTTCTCATTAAACGGGCTTCGACTATAAATGTACTTTAATACCACGACTTATAAACAGCTAAAAACCAGAAGAGGAGAAGATTGTAAGTATGGATGTTAATGTCTTCTAACTCATATTTCGGAGTGCTATATCTCCGTACGTACACAAGTTTAAGCTACGAAATTTTGTTTCTCAATTTTGGTATTCATCGCAAGCATAATTACTTGTTTATTACGATATTTCAATCTGTTCAACGTTTGTTTTTCGTTTTAAGGCAACGAATGCATAGCAGTAAATCGGTGTGCAGCTGACTGGTGAAATGCTAGAATATAGCGTAGTGAACTAACAGATTGGCTTTTTAGAAAAAGTTAAACTACCAGTGAAAATAAAGTTTTTTTCTTTGATGAACGCTCAAATAAATAGAACATCGAACATACTAAACGATTATTGATATTACGATAGTTGAAAGATTTTTTAAGTGGTGAACTGTAGTAATAAATTTGTATACTCTGCCACATACGTATTCAAGGTGCGGCATCTGTGTCTAACAATAAGTAATACACATATGCAGAAAAAAAAATTTTATTGACACCAATTATAAAATGTGTTATATTTGATACTGACTGAACATAGTTACGTCAAGAATTTAAATTGACATTGAAGTAATTTAAAGAAATGCTTTATTTATAGGGTGTTGAAGTACAGTGATAGTTTGAGAGGCAAAAATTACGTAAATTCAAGGCCATTGTATCACCGGACAGCTGATATGTATCTGGTGTATTTCAGGTTAGACATGCAGGAAGGAAAAGTGCATAATTTAAGGAATTGGCCAGGCTCGTGAACTGTGCGTGGGAAGTGTTGGGAACCCCTTGAACACCACAGATGGTGCCCCCTGCATTATTTCTGGTTAGTTCAGGACATTTATAGGCGCAAATCAAAAGTAGTCTTGTATTTCACGTGCTATATTTATGCAACGATATTCTCCTCGCACAGTATGCATTGTAAAATCAAAATCAAGCTGAATATGACCTTGTAATATTTTTAATATTAAATTACGTCTTTCATTCAAAATTGTGATTTCTTTTAAAGGGCACTGATCGCAAATGTCTTCTTGAGTTCTCCAATACTTGTCCTCCGCTATCAGGTAATCACACTGTCCCGAGAATAGATAGCAATTTACGTATTCCTCCTTTGAAGCGGCTTCTTTGAAACGAAAGCTGCAGCCCAATTTCCTTGATTTTGCCATAAGAGTTGTGTATAATGTCAATTGCCCGTGGTGTATAACGTGAACAGGAAATCGTGAAACACTGTGGGCGATTGAAATTTTAGCCAATTGTTAAACCGAGACTCCGTTTTGCCATACATCGGGCTGCAAAGTTTAGCCAACGTCTCACGGTCCATGTGCCGATATAGACATTGTACTGTAGGGATTACTTCGAGTCGATGATTAGGTAAATTAAGCAATATTTCCGAGTGATTACACATAATTTAACTGACTGAAACAGAATTTTATAGTACACTAAGTGTATGTAAAACTACGCGTAAGAAAACTATTAAGTTTCAGTTGGGCTATTTGAAACCGCTCTGGACACACCTTCACAAATTATTTAACATTTAACGAAAGTGTTCCCAAATGTCGCGAACCAAATCTAACGCAGCAAAGTCGCAAGCAGTAACACTAGGTCCATCTAATCCTTTTTCAAGTAGCATTTCAATTGTCCTGATCCTTGCTAGCAGTTCTGCGGCTTCGTGGAGTGGATTGATTTCCGGCTGTTTCCGGTTATTCTTCCGGCACTCTTCGCGTACTAGGTGTTGGAATTGGCAAGAGAATAGAAACCTGTCAATATATTCCTGCCGTGACCTTGCTTGTTTAACAAAATATGTACGACCGCGCTGCTTTGCGTCCTCCATAAACGCTCGGAATATACATAGCTGGCCTGTAGTGTAGAGAGCTGCTAGAAAATCCCAGAATACGTAGGGAGGTTCCAACCACAGCCACTTGTAAAACCTACGTTGCCTTTCCCCGTCGCAAAATCTTC
>JASANE010011473.1:0-35571 GCA_030248225.1 Trileptium ribeirensis
AAGGCAAATATATGCGAACCATTACGCGAAATGCTCAGTATATGGTCTTGTTTCCCAACTTTCGAGATCAGTCAATGATACATACCTTGGGAAGGCAAATGTGGCCTTCAAAACCGCATTTTCTACCAAGTGCATTTGAGCAAGCAACGAAAGAACCGTTTGGGTACTTGTTTCTTGATTTGAAACCGGCAACAGACAGTGTACTATGGGTGAGACAATGTATATTCCCTGACGATGAGCAGTTGTTTGTATATTTTTAAAAAGGATTTCTTCATAATATAATTAGCATTATGTCTCGAAATATTGAACGTAATTTACCAGCGTTAAAGTTTCTTGGTGGATCATCGTCGAAAGTAATTACAGCTGTGATTAAATTAGCACCTCTATCTCTACTTCACGCATTTGCGGAGATTGCATATAACATAGTACAAAACACCAAAACCAAACGTAAAGGTCTTAAAAGCATTGCAAGTAAACGCATTTCGGTTTCAAGAAAGAAAAAGTTGCTTAAACCTACTGTTGCAAAATATTTAATTAATTATTTCAACAAGCATTATGGCACGTAAAATGGCGGTGGTACAGGTAAGTTGGTTGGATATTATGAAAAATAGTGGGCAGCAGGATAAAGTGCCAGTTAGAAATGAAGTAACTGTTTACGAAAGCAAAGACAAACCAGACTTGTCGCTAATGCTTCCTAAAAATTGACGAAATAAAGCTAAATTAATGTTAAACAATATAAAAGATTTAAGGTTGAATGATAACAACCAAGTGATTTACCTGGATAAAACTATTGGTTCCAACATATTTGATTTCGTCAAGTACTTTGTATCAGATGTTAACTTTTCACCCCTTCGACCTCTTGACTCCGATAAATTTGAAACGCTATTAAGCAGCGCGCCCCTATCAGCATTTGGGAGGGGGCGAAAAAACAGAGCTGTGAAACATAAGACTAAATGGAGAACACTATATTCTTAAAAAGACATTAACCAATCAAAATCGAGCAAACAACTATATAAATGCTTGCATTCCTCAAATCTAATTAGTCTTAGTTTTGCTTTCATCACGAACGGTCGTGATTTATAATTGTTACACGGCAGTATTATTAAATAATGGAACATACTAAATATTGCACTACAAACGACGGCACACCACTCGTATTATTTCATTCGGGATGGAGCGTGTTCAGCAACTTCAATGTCGGATGGATAACAATCAACGGCGTCAAATACAATTGTATGGAGCAGTGGTACCAGAGCGAGAAGGCGCGGTACTTCAACGACATGGAAACATATCAATTAATAATGTCAACATTCAAACCGTCGCAACAGAAGAAATTGGGTTGTCAAATCAAAAACTTCGACGCGGAGAAATGGAAGGACAATGCGGTTTCAATAATGAAGATTGGACTACGGGCAAAGTTGGAGCAACTACCTCATATACGAGCGGCACTCATCGGAACGGAAAACGCACTAATAGCGGAGGCGTTAGAATGGGATCAGTATTGGGGGATCGGCAAAAGTATCTACGATCAATCAAATCACGCTGTCTCGCAGTGGAAAGGACAAAACATTTTGGGTGGACTTTGGATGGAAATTCGAGACGAAGCGAAACAACTAATACGACAATAACTTCAAACATTGGATGTTGGGTTGACTTGTTATATTTATCATGTGAAATTGATGGCTTTGATTATGATATGTAGCGGTTTAATGGTGGTATTTGAAAATTTCAACCTAGAGGAACTATATTAACTTTTTCAAATGGAAAGCTTGTATTAGTTGGTGTTAGGTCAGAATTTGAAGGAAATGAAATTTTTAATAGAGCGAGAGAAAAATTGCAAAAATTGGACTATCAATGCTTCTCAAAACCTCAAGCACATGTTGTAAATGTAGCTGGTTTACTAAGAAGTGGGTTTACCCTCAATTTGACACACCTTTATGAACAACTTAGAGAGAGTTACACAGTAATGTATGAAACCGAATTGCATAATAGCATGAAGCTCACCCTAAATAAAGGTATAGCTTTGATTTTCAGTAGTGGGAATGTAGTGATAACAGGTTGTAAATGTGTAAATGATTTTTATTTGTTGTGCAATACAGTGTATAATATTCTTAAAAGGCTTCAATAAAATACTGTAATCAATCATGGAAGTTGTTGTTGTATGTAACTTGAGCGAACCGGTTGTTGAGTTTCCAACGGCATTTTGTGCAACCAGAGTTAGAGTAATGGATGTACAGCTTCCCGATAAATATCTAAACATGCTGGGAGGCACCGTTGAGTATTTTTCAAACAAGTCGTGGAAACAATTTAAGGTTGAAAAAAGATACTATACAATTGATAATCTACTCTCATATCTAAACATGTTTAGTACCAGCATCTAGTTTACTGTCAACCCATGCTGTGACATGGTTAGTGTATATTTGCTAGATAACGCAGAAATAAAATTATTTCTCGAAATTCAGGAGTTGTTTGGCTTCGAAAACCCTCATTTGAAAAATGGTAGACACGCAGGGAATAAATGTGTGGATCTTGGAAGGTGCAAAGCAAGCTTCCTTATGGGTTCCTTTGTGAAAGAGCGAATGTTGAAAACAAAACACTATCCTACCCTTACAGATATGTTAATATGTCGAAAACACTATCCTACCCTTACAGATGTGTTAAAATGTCCAAAACACTATCCTACCCTTACAGATGTGTTAAAATGTCGAAAACACTATCCTACCCTTACAGATGTGTTAAAATGTCGAAAACACTATTACACCCTTACAAATGTGTTAAAATGTCGAAAACACTATCATGCCCTTACGGGTGTGTTAAAATACCCGAAAATACTATTATACCCTCACGGGTGTGTTAAAATGTCGAAAACACTATCCTACCCTTACGGATGTATTAAAATACCCGAAAATACTAGCCTACCCTTCAGATGTGTTGCCCAGTCGAAAACACTATCATGCCATTACGGGTGTGCTAAAATGTCGGAAACACTACTATGCCCTGAGGGTTTGCTCCTTGGCCATAGCGTAAAATATGAGGGATTACTGTAGCTCGATCCACAGTGGATCGGTGTACCAATTCCCCCCCCTATTACTACTTGCATGTCTGTATTTATATACACAGTATCTAACAGGGCCGCTTCGGCCCTGTCACAAGCATCCCAGGATTTTCGTACTCAAAATCGTATCCCGAAGCGTTGGCACATGGCTGTTTGTATAAAAAAAATCTCGCTTGCATCAACTAACTGTTTTTTAAAAGTGTTGTATACCGTTTATATAAAAATTGTCATAAACTGTTTTGTATAAAAATATCGTATACCGTTTGTATAAAAATATCATATACCGTTTGTATAAAAAATGTCATAAACTGTTTTGTATAAAAATATCGTATACCGTTTGTATAAAACTATCGTATACCGTTTGTATAAAAAATATCATAAACTGTTTTGTATAAAAATATCGTATACCGTTTGTATAAAAATATCCTATACCGTTTGTATAAAAAATTGTCATAAACTGTTTGTATAAAAAAATGTCATAAACTGTTTTGTATAAGAAAAAATATCGTATACCGTTTGTATAAAAATATCGTATACCGTTTGTATAAAAATATCGCATACCGTTTGTATAAAATATCGTATACCGTTTGTACAAAAATGTTGTATACTGTTTGTATTAATTGCCGCAATTGACCATCGGGACGAGTGTTGTGTGAGGTACGCTGAACGGAATAACGAAATCAGGTTGATCAAGCCGATTTAGGATACTGGACCCTACGCTCCACCCCGACAGAGAGTAAGCATCACGCTGGAACCACAACCAGCAGCCGCTACGCGTTAAAACCGTGACGGTTACGACCGTCCGGGAATAGGAGGCCCCTGACTGCACGTTCAAGAAAGCAAGTTTGTTAAGACCGAAATCAAAAATATTAAATTTACTTGGTTTTATCAATGTACTGAGTAATGGTCACGGAAAACAGCAAGTCAAAATAAGCGGAAATCACACTTTTGGTAGTCTTCGCAAGCATGCGGAACGACGGATGCCGGGTTAATTCGAAGGCCCGCCACCGTCTACGGTGCCGTGATCCGGAACATAACCACAATAGACGGGTAGAACACGTTGGGGAAGTGTGAAGGGACTTCCAAAACCGCTCCGGACAACGCCAGAACTTCGCCTGTAATACGTAGAGACAATCGCTACTTACGCTAGGTAGGATTGTCACCGTGGAACCCGGACTATCACTTTCCATGTAGTTAGGACATATCATATATAAAATATGTACATGTATCTATTTATGTGTGTGCCCTGTGGACAATTTTTTAGGCAAAACCGCCTTGTTTCTGTAGCCTATTGCAGTATGCAACCAATACAAAACCCCACTTTCCGACATCCCCGTCGCCATACCCCGCGTCAGAACTGGCGCATGCGACCCCTCGTTTTGTTCATCGCAACTAGTGGAATCCAACAATATGCGTCGAACCTCCGCCCGAATCCCTGCTGACCCGCGGCAGTCACTCAAAGATGCCTAGAAAGCTGCCGCCAACTGCTGATGGGCACCGATAATTCGAGATTTTTCGCTCCACTCTAAAATGGGCGAACCGCCCCTCATTGGATTCGTCTCGATGAGATATTTCCAAAAATACCCGGCGGGTCTCGATCCGCCGCCCCGTTAACCCGGACGACCAACAAACGCGCCTCCACCGTAGCCATCACTCTCTCTTTTTACTCCTGCCGCCCCAGTAGCAATATCGCCCCTCGCTCGAATCGCCGTTGGACAGTGAGTTCAACGATACCCGGCGGGCGTTGCTCCGCCCATCCGTTATCGCAGGAGAGCCCGCTAAAGCTCCCCATACTAATATACATCGGAACCCATGTGAGGGTCCCGAGCCGCTTCTATGTCTATCGCCCTTGTTTTTGGTATCAATCGACCCCGTTTTCTGTCCTGGGATCGAATCTGACCCCAGCTTCTCGAAAATCGTCCCGGATTCCCCTTGTCCCGCTTCCCTTCCCACACCCGCCTCGTGTCCTCGCTGTCCTTTCGCATTTGTCCTCGTTCTCTCTCTAACCGACGTTTCCGGTCGGTTTTCTTCTTTTTCGTTTTGATGTTGTTGTGTTTGACGTGCTGTGTGTGTGTTTATCCTGAGCGACCTTTCTGTCGCTCAGGACGCCAACATGTCTAATACAAAATGTGTGTAGTGTCTGTGTATGTAAGTATAAGGATACATATGTATTTATATATACATATATATATATATATATAAGTATGTATTTAAGGACACCGAAAAAACGGACGAACAAGGACACTACGTACTAAAATTCGTTAAATTTCAGAGTTTTACGGACGGACGAGACATGGACGGATAGGACGAACGGGGGGCGACTTTAGGGCCCTCCCGCGGACCCTAGGGACCCTGGAACAGGGCGCCTGACAAATTAGGAATACGTAAGGATTCACCCCGTCTCTGGCCTTGAGACGGGCACGTTCCCGCCGTTGGTTCCCCCCCGGCGCAACTTTGAAGCAGACATACTCGCATGAAACTTAGAAATTAGCTAGATTTTTCTTGACGTTCTAAGGTGTCCTCGCTTGTTGGGGTCACTTTTCAAATTCAATTTAGCTTAATTAGGAGGGCGGCAAGTCGAAAACCACAAAGGCCGAGTTGATGTTTGCCGACTCGGATGGGCTGGGAAGAGTAAATAGTCCAAAATTCGAGCAGATTGTCACGCTAATTGCGGTTGAAGAAGGAAATTGCGTGACCCGAAAGTATCTGCAATAGTTTAAGTTAAGCTGGGACCGGAAACAGTTCAAATCTTGTTAGTTTAGGATCTGATTTCGCTGGAGATCCGGCGATAAGGACGGGAAATTGGGACTTCAAAATTTACTTTTCTTGGGAATATTTGGACACAAATCACAGATGGTCAACTTCCCAGTACTCGGAAGATTCAAACTTAAAGTCGGCAAATTTAATTGAAGCCGACTCTCTTTAAGGACATCGACGGTTTACGGTAGCCGTCAAGATTCGATTTTCCGGAAATGTCCCCAATTGGACACTGGACAGAAAACCCAAAAAAAGTGGGCGTCAAGAAGTCGCTAACGATTGGACGGCGACAAAATCGCTATCGTAACATACAGGCAGAAATTTCGAGGTTACGACCAACGCGTCGAATCTTGGAATCAGTTCGACTTCGGCAGCTCGGAGTTCGGTCGACTTTACTGACCGGCTCCGACGCTTGAATTTTACCGTATAGTTTTACTTCGATTTGTGCTTTCTCGTGTTTTTCGTTTCCTTCGTTTGGAATGGGCTTCGACGGTTGGAGGTCCCGCGTAGACATCTTCCGTCTCGCGAAAGGGGAATAGCAGTAGCTGTCCCGGATCAAACATCGTAAGTCAAGAGGAGAACCGACTGTATGGGGGTTTACTTTCCCCAGATGTAACAGTGACAGGCCATTCATAGGCAGTTAGTTAGGTTCATTGAAAAGCCTCCACGCATCGAGTCCCGTTTTGGGCATCGTGAGCGATCGCACGGGATTGCTGTAGAGCATAGGACAAATAGCCGAAGTCCGCCTGATTCCCCGTGGTCTTAGGTAAGGCACAACAAAATGGACGCTTCTTGTCCAGGTTTTACATGATTTGCTGCTTTTGAGTTAGGGTTATCGAATATTCCTGAGTCGACCACGGTAAAACTTTTTGAACGTGCATTCCATTGACAACGGGACTTACTCAACAGCTTGTTGTTATGGTTTCCAAATTTGCAGCTTAGTTGAACGTTCAATGCTCATGCCGTGTTTGAGCTTGGACAGAATCGCAGATTAGGGACGGAGGACTAGCCTCTGTCGGGTTTTAGGAAACCCTTAAAATTTCGTTTTGCTTTTCGAGTTAAGAAAATTTGGGAACCTAAAAGATTAAACAAATTCTAGGCACACTAACTTGAGCTTAAGGTGTTTGCTGTTTTCACGGAGCGTTATCTAGGAATCGTCTCGGCATAGTTGTTTGAATCTGATTCTAAAGCGAATATTAGTAGGCATCTCATTTGTACGACAATCTCATAAGGACGACTGACCGGAGTGCCTTTAGGTGTCCTCTTGCCCCCCAGTGTGATCAAAATGAGCTGGAGGAGCCAACCCCCAGCCGAACAAAATTTAGCCGACCTCGACCGGTGACGATGGTGCATCGTTTAGTGGTAGTACGCCAGTTTTGGACTCAAATAAGAACGTGATCAAAACGACTAAATTTACCAACGTTCGCCATTGCAACACACAATGGTCTTCTCTAGAGACCATTGCTTAAAAGAAATAGAATTAAGGCTTGTCCCCTGAGCCATCGCTAGAAACCGCCTTTGCGGGAGGAACACATTGTGTCCCCGCCTTCAAACAAAATTTTAGGACTTTCTAAAAATAAAGAAAACTTACCTCCTCGCCCGGGCTATTTCGGCCCCAAAACGGGCGAGTGCAAAACCCCTTTTTCTTTTTGGAGCGAGTCGATCGCTGAGTTTAGCCAGGTTTCACTATTTATCATGAGTGCCCGTTAGGCTATGCACTATATATGCCAAGAGTCAGTTCTTTTCGCAGTTTTAGCATTTGCCAGTTACATTTTCCCGTACTATGAGTTGATCCTGCACGGAGAATTCAAGTCCGCTGCAGTTTCATCAGTCTTAACCATTCAGCCATAGGAACACATCGACTTTTATTATTGAGTCGGTGATAACTCAACTGCAGTACAGCGTAGTTGAGGCACTGCATTATTGCAGTGCATAAAAGAAAAATAATCGTTAGAGAGAGGCAAAAGACAACAACCCAAGAACAAAACCGAAGACGCAACTGCGTCCAGGGCCGACCGCCCATGACCCGATTAGCACCAACGACCCCAATAGGTAGGAAATAAGGCTGGTTCAGCCTTTGGATAGGCGCGGTCCGTCTAAACGGGCTCGCCTCACCGTCTAAAACCCGAAACCAACTCGAAGAGAAATTAATCGGCTGGAAGATCGTCTCACAAGCGGTTCATAGGGACGCCTCACACCATTCCACACCCCTACTACGTTCCGTCGGCCTATGCTAAGGGAACTGTTTCAATCTTCCACTTGTTTCGCACCGGGACTTCGTCTTTCGGTCAGTCGTACTAGTAGGTAGGTAGAAATGTCAAACGTTGTAGAGCGACTTCAGACACATGTGCAAATGTGAGCAAGTCTTGAGGATAAAGTCCGAGAGCCGACATTGCTTTACGTAGCCCTCCAACTCGGCTGTCGAGCTTGCGTAGTCAATTCTGAGCATCGTTTCTCCCCTGCCCGCTTGAGCATTCGTCGCCCAGCGCGACCCGCTTCGAGGAGCGATTTCTGAAGCACTCTAGGGCCCCTGCTTAGTGCGCTGCATAGCTGAGTAGTTCGCTAACATTGAGTCGAAGCAGGGATAACCGCCCCTAGTTCGCAACTTGGCGAATATCTGTACGCTCCTCCCCAGTTCTTTTACCGACCCGCGCCACCACCTTGTAGTAAACCGAAGCAACCATAGCGAGATACCACTAGGCTTACCCGAAGCGTTTTACTCGTCCCGCCCCGTGATAGCTTAGGAACACTCGTCCCTTCGATAAAAGTTGATCTTTGTAAATAAATGTTGTATCTTGACACACCGAGTTCAGGCTTATTTCATACCGAGACGCTAGGAATTTTTGCTTTTCTGTGGTTTGTCCGCACGGACGAGCAGGCACTGCTCGCCACGGCTTGTGGGCGAGAATGTCACAAGCACTGGCGCGCATGGCCTTCTGACCTATCTATTTGCGTTTTACCGGAACTCGGAAGTAAAATAAATAGGAAACGCTATCGAAATTTGACCCATTCACGACAGTGACTAAAGTTTGTTAGGGACGCTCTCGATTTTAAAAGGCTAAAACTTTCACTGGTCAAGGTACCAGTGCACGTGCATAGAATTTATCGAGAAAACAGGCCACGCCATTGATAATCCGACATTAAACACTCAGGGCCTGTCGGAACCCTGTGGGGGCCACATAGGACAATGCTCTAACACGGAGCATACTACGATTTTAACCAGGCAACTCATCTTGAGCTTCAAATTTCTAGGGTCACTTTCGCAGCTAATCTCAACAATTATCACACTAAAATGGAACTAAACAACTTCCGATGAGTCTAAGATAGGGAATAGCGGCTAAGCTCCATGACCTGCGAGCAGGTGTTGGTGCTAGCCTCCCTGGGGGACCTCAGAAATCATACCCGATACTAGACACGTGCGCAACCTTTCGGGCGGGGTCCGAACACACCCCGTGAAGCGCGCCTGCGGCCTGCTAAGCTGCGTAACTTCT
Organism: Trileptium ribeirensis; assembly: GCA_030248225.1. Lineage (NCBI taxonomy): Eukaryota > Metazoa > Nematoda > Enoplea > Enoplida > Thoracostomopsidae > Trileptium > Trileptium ribeirensis. The sequence continues at coordinate 9,304 of JASANE010011473.1, forward strand.
TGGGTCTGACCAAGAATAGGATAAAATTTTAGCATTTTCGGTCCACCCTTGAGGTTACGATAGCCGCGGTCGTATGGGCATGGTGTTAGGAAGTTGCGCCATGCAACTGCGTCACCGGTTATTACATTTGCACGGTGTTCGGCGGTTCCCGTCGTTCTGTTAAAACCCAAACCATTTAAATGGGTGATTACATTTGTGCCAATAGCTCTTGACTTAGCTGTTAAAACCAATATATTTCGATAGCTTGGACTATGTCAATGACATGATAATGCTTTCTTTATAGTCTGATAACTATCAACGTAAGGATGATTTTCTGCACAATAATCATTGTCTTAAAGTCATGACCGTCGTACCAGATTTGTTGAGACAAAGGCATAAGGTACTGCGATGAATAACATGTAAATAATTACTCTATCTCGTCACTGTTTTGTTATATTTCATTGTAAAAAGCTCGATTCAAATACGTTATATAACGTTGGACGATAATGGAAATTAATTATCTATTAGCCAAAGAACACTAGTTTTTTAATTATATAATATAACGTTTGCAGTAAAAAAGCACGCATTAAATTTATGACATATAAACCGGCACGTCAAATAGTTCGAGATCGGTTGGATAACGACAAGAGTAGGTCGTGCTTGGCATAAATGAAGTGTCCCTTGAGTAGCCATAGATGGCCTTGCTTTTATGCAAGACATCAGGCTATATATTAATGAAAATATAGCCATTTCTTGGCTAACAGTTTTATTTCTATTGGGGCCAAATAGATCCCACGCTCTCTGTGTTGTGATGTGGTAACTGTATTTGTCGTGTGATGTACATTTGAGAATACGGTATTGGTGCTCGCTTTGAGAGGTTCCTAAGGAATCTAGCAACAGGTTCTGAGTAACTCAGCTGTTTGTATACGCATTTTCTGTCAAGTAAACGGGGCCCGATTCATTATGCTGGGTTGAGTTGGTCAAACATAGTGTAAAAGACAAACTATTTGTAGCGTTAAAAAATTAATCAAAAATTATTTATTCGCCTAACTATCGTTTCAATGTCCAATTTTATGACGAATTGACATCAGCGCATATTGGGGCATGTCCCTGTATGTGATTTATCGCATGACGTATGTCTGCACGTACTTTGTTATGAGCTCGCTTTGTGATGGATTTCATTATTGGGATGCGTACGCTACTTGGAATCGTGCAGTAGGCTTCGATCCCTGATCCCGGGTAGCTAGGTGCGCAAATTTATACGGGCATAAACGGATTGTTTGTTTATAGCCGTGACATTATGCTTTTATTGTATCTCTCGGTTTTCATAATTACCATTAAAGCTTTCGTTTTTTTCTCTTTTGTTTTATTTTATAATGTCATTTACTGTATTATAATTTAAACGTAGTTGGGATTCGGTGGAGGCGCCTCAGTATATACTCTGTGCAAAATATTATTGTCAATTAACGATCGGCCTTCAGCAGGCAAAATTCGAGAAAATGCGCATTTTCATTGAATCCGCAACTTTATGAATAAGAACGATGACCTACTGCAATTGCAATTGTGCAGCAATGACATATTTGTTTAGTTGTGCCTTTATGTGAATATAACGAGTAGCCGCAACGACGATGGTCCAAACCAAAGATATTTCTATTCGTTGCAGAATTGTATATTGTTGCAATTAATATTGATGACGCCAATTTTGTGACATAGCTAGCGTTCTAGGATCTGCTAACCTTTAAATTTTTTTGTTATTTTTCAATCGATGCAATTTTTAGTGCAGTTGAAATTTCGCTTACGTAGTGCTTAGCATATAAAGTAGTAAGAGTTGTCTTTTTTTGTATGACTGCTGGTTCCATACAAAAATATAGCATTTTTCCGAATTAGCGTAATCTACAGTTGAGAATATGGAAGCGGGTTGCTCTGCGAATTCACAGCGAACGCAAATGAGACTTTAATTATTTTTTTAAATAGAAACAGAACTGGTGAAGCAAACAGAATACCCCCGATGTCCTGCCGCAGCAGAAGACTGATATGTTAACCGCCAGAAGACATGATTCAAACAGAAATGAGAATTTGCATGGAGTCTTAGTTTCAACCATTTGGCATGGACATAACCAAAACATAGTAGCAACGCAAATACGACACTCTATGAATGCGACAAAATACTGTTATAGCAAAGTTGCCTAGAAGAAGATAGAAAGGACAGTAAGTTATGCATCCCGTAACCTCTTATGCCATACCCCCGCTTAGACTTAGCACACTGCTCTAACACCAACCCAAGTCGTGAGAAAATTTTTAGGATAAAATTGCCAAAATTACAAAAGTTTAACGACAAAATTTGAGAAAGGGAGAAAATTATGAGGAGAAACTGGCGAGAACAGGGAATATTTTTCGTTACCCTCTGGTCTACTCCTCCCCTCTCACACCCCTTTGCCCATACCATCCACTCCTCTTAAAGTCGAAGGGTCTTCTGCACTTGTAAATAATGGGTCGTCCTTCCTTCCACAAAACTGTTGGCTCATTAAAAAGTAACGTATTTTCGCGAGTTTAGTGTTCTAAGGTCCAACGGTAGTTGGAAATATCGCATAACTTGATGGCCCCCACAGATTATTACTAAACTTAGCATAATATGTTCGATTTTTATATATAACTAAAATCAGTAAATTTGATCATGCATAAAGTCAGTTTTGTCTTACAGTGTTTGTTTAAAGCTACAGTCACGCATCGTGGCTCATCACGGTTTAGATTCAAGCCGTACCATAAATCTAGCGCTGCTAATATTCATTTCATTTTTATGTTGAGCTTAGAATTCGCTAGAACGTTTTTCTTTTGTTGTATAAAGGTCCATCTAATATCAGCAGAAGTACATATTTCCAGATCACTCTGTTAAGTAATACAATTGTTTAAAGACAGACAAGCAATTCAGCGGATCATATACGTGGAAGAATCTACATATGTCAAATTCCGAGTCAAAATTGATTCAATGGCTGAATTGACATTGTCAAAAAAGTTACCAAAAACTCATGAAATTGATAAATACAATTAGAAGATCTTGGGTAAAAGCCATCAATTTTACCTATTAGTTGGTTTATGAAAGTCAAAAGAGCACAGAATCTAGAAGTTGATTATTATACCCCTGAAGGCTCCGTACACCGCCCCGGAAAAATTTACAAAATACAGTGAAAATTGGCAAAAATAGGGAAAATTTGGAAAAATTTGTCACAAACTGTCAAAAATTTGTGAAAATAAAATTTTAGTAAAATTTGGAAAAATTTTCAAAAATTCACTTCCTGACCCCCTTGCCTAGAGGACCTCTCCCGTCGACACCATTTACCATCATCTGTAAGCCGATGGACCTTCGACGCCTATATATGCTACGGTGACTTTAAATAACAGGACAATGTAGAAAGTTACATAATCTTTATATTTATAATATATATATTGTATTTGTATTGCAGCGCAAACATGATAATTTTAGTAAGTATCAAACACATTGTGATTGGGTTTATTTGGATATTGGCAAGTTCAATTGCAAGCATTGCTTCCAAACTATTTATGAAATATGGCGACTCCATGACTACGTTGGGCGGTGTATATAGCTCAGCAGAAACATCTGCATCAAACTCCTGGTATAGCATTAAACCCGCTCTAAAGGACGGAAGATGGCTATATTTAACAATGTTTCAACATTTACTATGTAAGTTAAGTTTAGAGTTTTCCTTCACAAATTTTATACCAGATTTCACAAAAAACTTTAAATGTATAAATGTTCGAGGTTCTGATAACTTAAAGAGGATGGCGATATTTTTTTGGGGGAAAGCAGGTGGCATAACTTTTCGATTGTTATGACTCAAAAAATCTTTTTTAATTATTGCCTATTTTTCCCCGATTTTTGACAATTTTCCCTAGATTCGTACCGATTTCCCTCTTTTTGGCTATTGTCTCTCAGGTTTTGCAAAATTTTTTTGTCAGCGCCGTAGTCACGGTGGAGAGGGGAAGGGTGGGGCCAGTTGCAAAGGAGAATCGGCCCTCGCAGCAGCCTCCCTAGGGGTGGTGATCCCTCCCCTCTCTCAATTTGTGAACCTGTAAGTTTAAATGATCCTTATACTGTTTAATTAAAACGACTTGCTTAATTATATTTAACTGCCGTTATTTGTACGTTCTGTTTATAATATTTTATAGTTATATCCTAAGCTTTACATGATTTCAGAATAAATTTAAGCAAAATTCTACACGAAACAAATGAACAAAAATTTTCTGCGGATAAATTATAAAAATTCTTTAACAATAAAATATTTTAAGGCGTAACAGTTACAATATTGACTTTTAGCTACTACGATATGTGGCATATGGATTCTTTTCTTAAATCGACGGTATTTTCGTACGAACAACATCCTGAACTGTGTCCCTAAAAGCTATCATTTTGCAAAATGTCAAAAGATTCATCGAGCGTTATGTTTTGCCGCTGTCGCAAATTTAGTTGGCAATACTGCAACGAATGCTGCTTATGCTTCGGTCAGTTCCAGCTGTGTTCAGATGATTAAGGCTTGCGAATCTTTGTTCACCTATTTTATAGTCGCATGTGTTAACTTCAAGCGTGATGACCCTGTAGAACGCACAAAACACATGCATGATACAAATCATCGTAACCGATTGGGATTTATAATTACTAGAATTGTTAAAACTCGATATAACAATAATAACATTAATAAATTGGGCTCACTTTTAACGATCTTTCTAATGTGCAGCGGAGCCTGCTTGTTTATAGCATCTGAGCTAACTGTGAACGTGTGGGGTATTATCTGCGCGATTGTTTCAAACTTCTCATTCCCAATTCGCAATATTGCAATAAAATCGCTCTATAATCGACACGAATGGACAAACTTTGTGTCTACAAATATTGAGGAAAAACGACAAGTAATATTGTTCGGCGCTATTTCGTTGTATGGATTTCTGCTAATCGCAATTCTAGTTGTTGCTCCAGCCCATCTTATTCTCGCTAATTACTACTGTGGCGTTGCTATTTGGAATAAAGCGCTCGAGTTCCGATTCAGCTGCTATAATGATCAAAATGATTCGTTGCTCGACACTCAAAATACTATTATTAATATAGCTCTGTTTTCAAGTATGTCTCATTTTGCTTACAATGCGGCTTCGATATCGATTTTGGCCTACGTGAGCCCGCTTACTCACGCCGTATTAAATCTTTGCAAACGTCTTGTTGTTATTACGTCCAATGTAATATATTTCCGAGCACCACCAGTATCAGGTCAAATGACTCTTGGTTTAATATTATTTTTCTTGGGGCTTACTAGATATCATATTCAAGTAACATCATGCGATCAAAACATGAATAAAGCCCGGTTTACCGCTCTGGTGTCTGGTAGACTCTTGAACATGTGGAAACAAATTTATAACAGCATATTATTATCGTCCTGGATACTTAAGATAAAAATAGTACTGTTATTTTTGGTCACAACTTGTGGTTTTATGGTAATCACACCAAATCCATTATTTATTAGTACACAATTGCGAAACCTGATTTCGTCAAATACATATACAACTAATTCATTGGTATCATTTGATATTTTTCATCACCCCTACAATTATACAATGTCGTGGTTATCTCATAATCCACTTTCTCAGTGTGAACAGGAGAACATTCGTGAGTGGCTAGTCGCGCTCGCAGGTGGTAACCGATTTCTCGGGAAGAACACTTCGCTAAAGATAATGTTTTATTGAGGAACGCAAGACTGTCTCGATGCTGCTCAGACCCTGTCTTATGAAACCAAATTCTTCCGAAAACCATCCGTTTCAATTGTACCGCGTTTCATTGTCTATCGAAGTATTTTTCATGGTACTATATTCAATGAATGGTTTGAATCTCGAAATATAAGACTTAAACTGTTACTTGGTCCTTACTATCACCGGCTGGTTAAAATCATGGTTCGCCTGGCGCTTATATGGCACGCAGGCGGAGTTTACATTGATCCTTTAATACGGTCGTCGTTTTCCAAATATAGTCAACTTATTGAAAAATCTTCTACGTTTCACAAAAAGTACTGGGTAACGCTTTTTACACAATCCAGGGATAGCGGTCAGAGTCATGCTGACGACTTGTTTCAACTTACGTGCTTACCTAGGCACCACTCGATGGTGCTACGCTCAATGGAAGCTGTCGTCGGCATATGTAATGCCACCATTAACCGATATTTAGCAGATGGGTCGTTTGATTCAAGCTCCAGCGATCAGCTGTGGCCTTTTGATATCTTATCAGAACTGATAGTTACTACGACAGCAATTATTAGTGGAACCGCTTCAAAGCCTAACGTGGATTATTTTGTTACATATCTCACCGTGGAGAAAACCATACTCTGCCCAACACAAGTGCAAAACCAGCGGTATGGAATCCTATCGTATGATCTACGTGTAAATAAATTATCTCGATCAAATGTTGGCGACGAAATTCAAAGTCTGGCAGCCCTGCAATTCCTTCCGTATGTCGACTGTTTTATTGACAGGGATGCGTTAACAAGCAGCTACGTACGGCAGGCGGGCCATCATATCGCCAAAAGCGGCTACTCTTCTAAAATTTTAATGTTTTTCAATGCTTGGTGGGGTGATCCGCAAACACATTGGCCACCGCCATCTGTTATTCAACCGGTTTTCGTCTCAATGCATATTGACCCTAGTGTTAGGATCAGATTTGTATCAGGACGAAATCGTAATTCCAGCTACCTTCATCGGCAAGAAATGGGCATCGGATCGCGAGACACTGAAACACTGCACTTTTTGCGCTCGAAGGCAATACCGTCATACTTATCAGGATGTTTGACGGTTTTTCTCAACAACCAGTTTTTCAAGGAAACCTTGGAAACTGACAAAATGGAAAAAATATACCTGGTCGATTTGGATCCTGGCATATTGCACCAACTTCCACCAAAAATATTATCATCTGCTGTTAGTATAAGTCACAATCTTGTTACCGCAACTGCAAAAAAGCACAAACTATTTCGCTATTTTACTGCTGTTGACACTTTAACCAAATATGCCAACGCTAGATTGGTAATCACTCAACGAATCCACGCAGCGTTGCCGTGTGCCGCTTTTGGGGTCCCTGTTATTTTTGTTATGTCCAAAACGTTACCCGGCGGCGACGTATCAAGACTTGGTGGAATGGAAAATTTGTTTCAAATCGTTTCTAGCGATCTCTCTGGTTTGAAAAAATTTTTCAGGTTAGAAATTTGTTGTGTATTAATGCTTTCCTTATATACAACGGTTACAATGCTGTAAAGTGAGGTGCGCATTACAAAGTAGGCAATGGAGCATATTGCTCGCCGGAAAGGGGTGGACCTGAACTATAGATCACTTGTTAGCCACACCCAATCAAATTTCTTTCCATTTGACCCCCGAAGGGCGAATTTTTGGTGTCTGCCGTAACTCCCAATCACCCCGCTCATTGGAAATATCATTATTTATAAGGATCGAAAGAGAAATTTTATATCTTAGCACAAAATTTATTATGTCTTGGCCCAAGGGGGGGCGTCCGCCCGGCTGCCTTCCACCCATATATCCGCCCTCCACCGTAGGTTTCTAAAATTCTAAAAGATTAAAGTTGACTTTTACAACTAATTATTGTGTTTTTATTGTATGTTATTAAATTCTTCACAAGTAAAGGTTAATAATTCTTCTATAATATTCAACGCGTTTTTTTCAAAAAAAGATTTCGCGCCTACGTTTTCGCCATGTTTAGAACACAATTTGTTGCTTATTATTCTTAGTTTAGCTGTAGCAATTGGGTTCTATAATGTGAAGTGTGGAAACATTTTGAAAGAATGTATTTACATTGCTTAAACTTGGAGCCATCCACAATAAGTTAAAACTCTTATAAATTTCAAAGGAAATATAAAACGCAATCCTGTCTTAAAATGATTGGAAAAGAATTAACTTGGATGTGGTTGATCCAATGGACAAATGAATTTACTTTATATAAAACTGCTGCTGTAACTATTGTAAGCAAGAACCTCTTATACAATTTCCGCATGTGGATCCCAAAACACATAAATAGAAGATATGATGAAGATATTTGACAGTACAATGTCGAGACGGCTTGAATTTTATTGTTTTTAAGTTTTCAGGACATATAATTGGTCATATCCACCTGCCAATCCACAACCAGATTCTGTTCGACATCTTCGCGCAACGTTCTGGAATGTGATAAAAAATTTCGACCCGGTGCTGAAAGATACAGCTTATCGATACGGCATTGTTCCTCGCTTTGATATGAATAAATTTTCTTCTGAAAAGTTTTTTTCAAATTGTGAGACAAATCATAAATTTCACATTATATTACCCTGCTGGTACAAAAATCTGAATGATAAATCCGGTAACTTATCAGATAACTGTGTTAACTTAGACGCGATTCAACTTAGATCAGTTGAATCCGTGTTCCGGCATCATTCAAAGGCACGCGTTACCTTGTACATAATAATACACGATACCGATAACGCCAATCACGGCAGAACACAACGTATCAAGCGTAAAATATTGCAGAAACTTGAAGTTTTGCTGGAGTCTGGCTACTGTATCGATATAAAAGATATTTCAGTTAGCGATATATTCAGTGGCATGATAGCTGGAAATTCAAGAAAATTCAAGTAAGTTAAATACTTTTTACCTTAGTGCAAGTTGCGTAATATAACTTCAGTAAATTGTTATAGGCTCCAAATCTGCCGCCGTAGTCAGCAGTGTTTCAGTCTTAGTTTCAGAAGTCAGCAATTGAAAGTCAGCAATTCAAAAAAAATTTGATTTTTTTTCACAATTAAAGTAATAATAGTGCTTTAATGAATTTCACCCGCTACCATCACACTAGTTAGCTAAAAAATCCAAGCAATGGATATAAAAACTTCTTAGCCACACAGATGGAAAAATTATTAGGTTTTTTGCATTATAAACTTTATGGTAGAGTACTTATATATTATGGTTGGAAACAAGTAGGCCCTTGTTTTCGTAATAGCTTTTTTGAAAAATGCATATATTTTGTCCTGTTAAAATGTTGTGTTTATATTGCAAAGTATGTTGAGGCCTCACGGCAGCCTCCATCGTTTCGTATGATATCAAACCTTTTATAAACTTAAACCGTATAATATAACATAATTACAACTTGAATATCATAGAAAACGAATAGAAACTGCGTTCCACAGCCTTAAGACAAGATTGGTTAAAGGAAGTGTGTGAAAATTTATACCCACACTAATTTAAATCCCTGTTATCGCGACGGTTTTCAGCTCGTTAAAATTTCTGTCAGACAGTCAAAATACGATGACAATTATACTATGAAATATTTTTGTGGGGGTAGTTTGGTCAGAGTTGGAAGAAGGCGGAGCAGCAAATTCTGACACGCCCCGTTTTTATCTGCCCGCTCTGCCACCCCTGTGCCCCGTTCTGCCGTACGCTGTACTAAAAAACTATGGAAGCAGTTGGCTGAGTTGATATCCCTGTACATATTAATACAGCATTTTCAAGTGATAGCTGAACTAAACACTTACCTGAATATGACTCAAATGTATAATGAAGTAAAACTGTACTCTGCAATATTAAATTTTCAAAACATCATTCCGAATAGCTTTCCAATCATTTGTGCATAATTTCAGGTGTTTGGGATCGATCAGAGTACGGTTATGCAAAATTTTGGTGTCATTGCTAACCGAGTGTCGGCAAGATTCGGTTGGGTATGAAGCCTGAGCCCCGGGATCACTCTGCAACTGTACATAAATTATTCTAACATAAACTTTCATTACTGTAATTTTCAATTCACTTGGGTTTTGAAAGGCTGTTATTTGTATCCCCTCTAGGTGCCGCGGCCAATGTCTAAAGTAGGATTATTGCACCAAAACTAACAACAGTCCTAAACACATGGTATTGTGATCATGCTTAGTTTACCTATATCGCAACTGCTAATAGAAATAAGTCGAACATGGTATGTAAAAAAACTATTTACTGAAAGATGTGTGCTTGCCAAGCTCTATGAACGATTTCACTGCTTCAGCATTTTCTAGCCTCGTATTGCCCTTTTTACGTTAAATGAATGGAGTTAGTTTGCGACCCCGCATTATACGGGCTACCTTTTTTTCGAAACTGGCGTACCCTATGTCGCTTCATCACGATCACAATCAGCCCCTGCTGCGCGACGCAGGGGAGCATCGCGCATCGAAGTACCTCTTATTTTGATTTGCACTCGTCACGATAGGTTACCTCGCAACTTTACAGCTGTCAGATAGGTTAAACAACTGTAGTTCAATACTCCTCCCAAAATTGCTTCCAACCTATGGTTCCAAAACAGGGATTACGACCTACTATCCGATCCAGCTAGCTGTGAATTTCGCGTCTGAGGCACATAAAATTGAGCTTTAATGTATTTTGCCGCCACAAATAGAGTGATAATGCCAAAGATATCCGTAATATCTAGCACAAGATATGATTAGTATAGCACGAGGAAGTGTCATTGTTTTATCTTATGTGGACGCGGATCTTATCTAGAACAAAAGTCAGTTGCACAGAAATAACGAAGAACAATATGTAGAACCAACGTAACATTTTGTCGACTTTTTATCAATTTTGGGTACTCATGTTACCCTTGAATAACTACTTACATTGCATTGCTTGTTTAGCTATTACAAATGCCTTTAATTTCAGCGAAGTTTAAAGCTTTATGTCGCTACGGTTAATTGTCACGAAAGAATATAATTTAGGTTTTTTTGGAAAGAGCAAAAGTTGTACTAAGAGAAGAGATTTTTTATAATTTGAGCGGTTTCTGTTCTGAAAAATGAATTCTAAATAGGAAAAAATGCTATGATATGTTGAAAATGTTGGTAATATCACTAACCAAACAAGTTGCCAAATTGGCTGTTATCTCCATTGCTATTATGGTATGTACTTTCCGGCACCAGAAACTGAGAAAATCTTTTAATTGATGCGTGAAAATAGATAGTTTTTGCAACATTAATTCTGAATGCTGTAGTGGTGGTGCTAATCACGTTTTCGTAGTAACAAACATTATAATGTATCATAAATAATTTCTAAGGAATAAATTTTTCATCATATCTCCACTAAAATAGAGTACAGGATTCTGACACAAATGCGACGACATATAAAATAAATAGATGTGAGGTTTGCAAATGACTTCATTATAACTTCGCGGCGTACAAACATTTTTAAATCAGAGGTCTTAATCTCAAAATTGTGGAGATCCGTTGCATCTGTAAACCCCAGCAGCCAAAACGTGGGCGTTGGCAACCTTATTCACCGTGGCGAACCATTTCAACGATCCAGTAGTAGTATAACTTAAATGGAAACATGTCATCTATAGGAGCAACACGTTTATATCGTTAGAAAAAAACAGCTTGGATAGGAAGGTTCGGGAGGGTACATTTTACACCATAAAATGTGGCATATCGTCTTGTCTGCTATACGAAATCACAATATACATGAACTCGAAACTGCTTCGGGTGTATTGGCTAACAGGCCATAAATAATTTTCGCCTAAAATCGATAAAAGCACTGTATTTTTCGCTACTGGAAAAACAATTCAACTATTACTGCAACTCTAACACTTTGATCATTGTGCTTCGAATGTGAATCATCCAGCTTCAGAGTGAAAATTCTTCCAAGTGCAAAGTCGAACTACAATGGCACTTATTTTTCTGACTTTCCTAAAATAGTAATATCATTCTTAGTGTCACAAAGTTTTGGCATCAGGAAATTTCAAAATGCAGCGTTAAGCCGCTCAAGACATGTACATTAATACTATAATCATAATCTTGACATTGTATACTACGTTTTATCAAACAATAATGTGTTGATTGCCTGGGCGAACTTGAATATTTTTGTTAGCAGTTGTGACTTATTGGTGCAAATGAAAATCTTGGTCAACATCTCGTCTGAATTACTAAGTATCAGTTACCATTACACATTATAATTTGCTGCTCGTGCTTACTGCCATTCGGCTTTCAACTGATTTAGGCATCAAAGAACAAGACTAGTAAATTTGGTAGTGCCGTTTCCAAATCAGCGTTGTGCAACACTTTATATCTTCAGCATCACTCTTTTCATCTGAAGTATTTGGTTTTTCATGCACATACAAAAATTCATCTTCCATTGCTGTTTCCAGCTTCTAATGTCAACGCTATAAAGTGCATTAAGTTTGATAAAATAGTTGAAACTGAGCGATGGGAATGGAGTTTCCAATGAGAGCGCTAGGGAGAGAAATAATGAAAACTCTCTTGTCCGTCGGAGCCGCTCATAACTCAACTTCAGATGAGCGGATTTCGATAAAAAATTCTAATTCTATAGGTACATTTGCCAAATTTGGCCATCCGGGTACCAGGTTTTCGCAGCATATATACGAAACAGGTTTTACATGACAAAACAGCACACATAATCAACTCATCGAGATCTAAAACTTCACCGAACAAAAGTTTTTTCTCGGCCCACACCCTGGACCGCTGTGTGCCCGAATATGGTTAGTTAAACTTTTGCCAGGAAATCGATATTCCTACTTTTGGCATGTTATATTTTCGCCTTGCAACGAGTGTCTCTTAGTTTTATCAAGCACGCTAAACACGATAGTAGTTGGAGTTCAAAATGACTGTATTACACCTTTTCATGGGTGTCAATAGCTTTAAGATCGACAAAAAATGTAGTCTGTTTTATTTGCCTGGTTATTTATTGCATGCAAGGCATTACGAAGGTTTGGCAATCTATATTTCAACCTGAAATGTTTCATGCCTTTTCAGAGGTCCTCAATAGCTGAAGGGGCGATAAACTGGGTTTCCAAAATATAGTTTGCCTTAGTTCGCTTGATGTTGTAATGCGTTTAGGGATTAAAACTGGAGTATATATTGATTTTTCGGCAATACTATGATTTTCTTATCTAAACTCCAGCTCGAATATTTAATGCGTTTTCAGAGGTTTCGAATGGGTTTTTAGGGACAATGAACACGATTTTCAAAATGTCTCTCTTCAATTGCTTGGTTACGTACTGCGTGTAGGACCTTAAGAATATTCTATGTGTAGAATATTCCAAGACTTCTTAGAGGGTGTAGTATACATTAAACACTAGGCCTGTTATTGATAATTGCACATAATCACAGTTATACATAACGCCACGTTCGCTCCGTTGCACCATCGCTTGAGAGATACTTGCTTTAGTTGTTACCCATGTCTAGTCTAACATAAAGCTTACAAAATAGCAACAGAGCTGCATATATGAAATTATGTACTAGGGGTCGAAACGCAAAGCTGTAAAACAAAAGCTTCGAACTAGCTAAGCTGGCTACCCAACTTCCTACTGAACGGTACCCATACGACTCCGGCTTTCTCGATACAAGTTCAGCATCAGGCAATGATGCACATAGTTCCATGCAATCGATCAGCTTAGCATGCCGTAGGGTGTTCGCATTGCTCTTTTTGCTAGCGCACGTGTCTAGTTTTGTGATATTATTCTTACCTCATTTTCTTGCCATGGTACACACAGGGTACCTTCGGTGCGTAGCAAACCTATATTTTATTACTATTGCGTTCATGAACATTGAGTATTGCCCAGTAACTTTTATAATTTCGCATGAGACAATCGCTAATGGTTATGGTGCTGGTTACTAGAGATGGCCTACAGTGACCAAAACTATATGATCAAGGCATGAGTTTTAGACCTATAGAGATGAGCGCCTCGGCTTATCGGAGACTAACTGGGACTGGTCAAAGGTGAATTCTGCTGGTGCTAAGTCTGGTGCTTTGACGGACTTAAATCTTAGACAGCTAGTTCTAACTTTTCACTTTAGATTTGTACAACTAAACATTTGGGTTTTTAACAAACGGAATTTGTTTTTTTAACTGCGGGAACATTCTACAGTCTTACGTAGGGTTACAAAATTCTGCAAAACTTCTCCTTGGACAGATTCTATAGTTAAACGACGGAAACGTTCTCTTTGATTACTTGGACCATAAATTTACAGCTACTTGGGATCACTTTACTAAGACTTTGATTCTAGTATATTCAGTGTTGCCTTTTAGCAATCACGGCATAGTGCACATTTTTTGTGAAAGGGTCACCCGGCTGTATAACTGAATATCGTACAAGGCTTGATTTTTAAGCGGATAGCTTAACTAGTTCCTCATGTCTAAAGTCAAAGTGAAACTATATCTAGTTTATACCATCGACTAAGAGAGCATAGAAGACTAGTTTGAACTGATTGCATGACTATAGAACGTCCGAGAGTTTATTTTGCGCGACTTAACTTAAAGTGACGCACTAACCATGCTATTCTGCAATTCCCGATGTGTAATCCACATCTATTGCTACAGAACAAATTATATATTCGATTCAGTTCATTGCTAGCGCAAACATAAAAGCTTCGCATTCGGGTTATGACAGGCCACTGACATTTCATAGAGTTGAAATAGGATTCGTCTTTGTTCGTGAACAAATTTATTGTTACTGTGACGTCACAAACGAAACGACCATATTATTTATCATTTGATGTTCGCGAACTTGATATTTGCGAGCAAATACTCGTACTTTTTGACCGACTAGAAAATGTTCGGTGATGAAAATTATTACAAAAACAAAATAGGATGGTCAGCGGTGTCATTTTCAGTTTAGTTGCGCATTAGTAGAACTCATAACTATCAAATCTTTTATGATATTAATGGGACGTTTCCCTCTGAACTACTTGGCAGGAACGTAAAGATATCGGAATCGAGCTAGATGGAATTCTCTGGACGTGAGTTTGGAGGTCGTATCCGAGCAGAGCTTAGTTTTTAGCTATTTGGTAAGAACTTAAATTGATCTCACTTTTGGTAAATTTTTGGTCATTTTTTATGATATTTTTGTGAGTTTTCCTTGTTTACCAACTCTGGCAAATGTAATCATTAACGAGATTTTTTTACTAAATTTGGGTTTTGAACATTTATTTAGAAGAAGTACTGTGACCAACACAGGGTCACAAAACTATTTATATCAACCAAAAAATGCCCGAATTTCATTTAACCCAACTTAGTTACAGCGAGGCTGAGAGGGGTTTGCCACATGACGAAAGATATGCTTTATCACCTCAGGATTAAACTCGTAAAGTTGGTTTTGAAGGGACTCACTCAGATTTCTAACCCGTTGTTTCTGTTTCAACTGACCGATCTGATTCCCGATCATTACCATTTGTCATCAATCCTAGCTCCACCCTATAGGTTAGGGTCAAGAAAGAGTCTTTAGAAAAGAAAAAGAATCGTCAGGACCTGACTTTTAGAAATTTTAGCGTGACAGTTTCACCTGCTTAAAAGCAATGCGAAGCATCAGATTCAGTTTCGATTCAGTTCCAGCCTTTAAGCCGAGAAAGCATCCTTTCCAGAAAATACTACACACTGAATATTTAAAGAAAAACTCAAAAGGCATTTGACCGGAACATGGCGTGCTTACGGCAGGATATGGTGAACTCTTATTCAGATTCGGTTTATGCCAGCGATGTCTTAGTTGGGTACACTTCTAACTGAATTGACAAGAAAAATTATCTCTCAAAAATAGTACAGGTAAGGTGAAATACTTTTGACGTATCAATTAATTTCACCAGGGTTGACCACTTGGCAGTTGTTTGATGTCATATCATTCAGTAATTGATTTAGCTCCGCCAAACAGTCTAAAACAACAGACCAGCTCAAGAAAATACTGAAAAGTATGCGTTCTGACGAATCGAATCTATTTGTGTAATCAAAATTTACTACTGCATGCTGCTATCGTAGTTTTGTAATAGACCATGAGGATGACCGTAATGCTTTGGCAGTTTATGTCACTCCTTAATTCTAAATTTTCTTTTAATTCTTGATACGTTTGATCGTACGGATCACTTTTCATAACATTTACCCATTTCATTTTGCTACTACCCAAGACACTTTGAGTATAATAAGACATCATCAAAACATTACATGAGTACGACAAACACATTACAATTCATATTTTAGGTCGCTTAAAATTTTCGACATTTATATATTCAATAAGGAAAAATTCATATATCATTCAAAAGTATCTGATATCCAAGAATATAGTTATATTTCGCGATCAGAAAGTTCTTTAAACTTTCAAACATACATTTATTTATATATTGTATGATAGCAAAATTACAAGTACGATTTGACAGTGGTTAAAGCCCAACTCTTTTAATTCAAATACTCCAGTATAGAATAATTTAAAATATAACACTGAATTTTTGATTAGTGAAGAAATATTGATGTATTAATCATAATTGAGTGCTATACACATTTAGGCTTAGTTATCGTTGCATAGTTCATGCAAAGTCGACAAAGTAGGGTGTATTATAGTTGCTCCACAAAGTTCTCTCATTTGCCTTAAACGTCTCAGTTTGGGGTTTCCTTACCAAGCATGGCCAGAACGCACAAACTCTAGTCCTAAATGAAAATTAGTTCATGAAATTTTGGATCATTTAGTGCTGACTAATTTGATATCAGTCAGCCTTACTAGAAATTTTACCAGGATCTTGCAATTGTTTGGTCGCAAAATTTCGGGAACCTTCGGCTATTTCCTTTATGCTCTCACGATTTTCCCAAATCTACTTGATCTCTATCAACGATATACATGCAATGTATGTATGAAATTCTGGCATGATATAGTCATCAGAGGTCACATACATGCCTAGTGTTTTTAGTCCGATACTTGCAGTGTAAACTCAAGTGCCTTGCTTTGGCTATATATATTTATATATACTTGTATATTTTTTGTGGATTCACTGTATATTATCGCTGCCCTAACTGGCCTTTCGCACCTCCAACCGATATTCAAAATACAAAATCAAACATAATAACACAATTACGTGAGGCAAATTACGACAATTATGTACCCAAATGAGCCAGCGCAACCCGATGTCTGGTCAGGCTGCCCCACCTCGCCTAAGGATGTCAGTCAAATTTATTCGATTTTGTATTTTGCTCAAAGCGTGTTCCGAATTTTTGGTTATTGCTAATTTGCACGATCGCATCTGTCGATATCCACAGATTATTTCACATGCACAAAGAAAAATCCCTTACCATAGCGTGGTTGCGTGTCAGCGAGGTGTAGCATTGTTTATAGGTTTCTCTGGACGTGTTCTATCTACTAAAGGGCTTTTAAGAAATGACGACTTATATCCTGAACCAATGGTATGAATGCTTGCCAGAATGCCTAGTTGTACTAAGAAAAATTTTTAGAGAAGCGTGCAAAGCTCTCATAAACAGGGCAGAACGGTCAGGAGATCTCACAAATCCTGACCGCGAAGGTCCGGTACTCATGTAGCATAAACCGGTCCTTTGTGGCCGCCTGACAGCGGTGCCCGTAACTACCTGTGAAAACCGCCGAGCACAGGCAAAGCTATGACCAACCAAAAACGAAAACTATAACTATATACTACTGGCAAAATAAATTTAAAATAACAAGAGCACGTAGTACAATCAGACCGATTTGGAAAGCTGAATTGCACGACTGCTTACTACAAAACTTTTTACACAGACTGGCTCTTAATACTATCATGCATGCCGCTATTATACTAGCGGCAGACGCAATACTTCCTAATACTACATCAGGGAGCCACGAGACTGACTCCTGGGTCTCTTTCTACTTCTTATCTGTCAAGTATATACGCTCTTTGCTGCGTACTGGTACGGCACCCCCGTCGAATTTTTGACCCGGCGGCATGGGGTCGCCGTTGGGTTTGGACCGAGCGTCGAGACAAAGTCCCGTGTCATTTTGCATTACTTTGCGTTGGCGTTGTACGATCGGACCCTCCTCGGATGTGCTTCTACGGGGATCACGATCACCCTTTCTGGTTCCGCTCGCGTTTACGCTAGTTCATTCGCTCGCTGACGGTTGTTGTGTGTACGGTCTTCATTTTCCACGGATTTGCTGGGCTTCTCTGTGTAGTTGCTGCGGTTTTATACAGCACTTTTGCGCTATCTCTTGGTCGGCTCTCGCCGTTCTCTCTTTTTTCGCTCATCGTTTTGCTCTGTTTTGTGATGTTCTTGGGTTTTGAGTGCGCTCCGCTTGTCATCGCTCTTTGGCTTGTTGTGGCTGGTTAGTGCGGTACAAATTGTGCCTGCTTGTTGCTGCTGCTTGCGTCTTAAGTTCCTTTATATGCATAAACTACAAAATTTCGTATCATCCTAGATCCTAGACTTTGTAAAACTTTCACCGTAATTTAATGGAGTTTCATGCGTTTAAGTAATGTTCCAGGATTTTTTTTCTAGTACAATTATACTTCAAGGCATAAAAATGTGCAACACAGCAACAAGCTTGCTCTTGAAAACAAACCATTTACTTACTAACATTGATAACTGTGCCGTAAAACATTAATTTTTGGTTCTAGCGATGCCAACCTACAAGAAATTGTCAACATCGTTGCTTGCATTCATGTCATGTTGAAGCACGCTAGTGGTGGTGGTAAAAACTCGTGTTTACCAAATCGTAACTTTATTATTACAAAACCACTTGATACTTCACTCGACAAGGATGGTATTCAGATATATTTTTCGTCAAACAAAGAAACTTGTAAACATAACAACTCAAAAGATCTTCAATCATTGTGTCCCGTCAAAAGTTTTATAATTCATGTTAACAATGCAGAGAATTCGACTATCCTGAAAAGCGTTCTTAACCAGTTCAACAAAGAATTTGTAGCTAAATTATTTGCCAACGATACAATCGGAAATACACTAAATGCACTTCATGATTTACTGAACAGCCTCAATACTAGCAACAACGACATCGGTCAGAACTATTTTCGAACGGTTTACTATTCTTTGGAAACAAAACAATGCATTGTTAACTATGATATTAACAACAAGGATGCCAATGTGCTAGCATATGTCTTTAGCCCTATTCGGCAATGGAAAAGCTCCACTAAAGCCGGCGATTATCAGAATTCGAAAGCAACCCGCAACAATATTTGCTCCGAGATACTTAACAATAACTGTATTTTGTGTAATATTATTTTATAGCGTCGTGTGTCGCAAATTTCGTTTTTGCGATAATTTATCTAAGTGTTCAGTCAAGTAATACGAGGCCTCAGTTTAGATGGTTTGCGGTTTTCACCTAGCCTTATCTAGAACTCGCCTACACTAGTTCATATGTAGTTGAAAAGTTCTGATCATAGCGAAACGTCCCTAAACTTTTACGTTAACAACAGTTTACTTGCAAAACCATGCTGTTCTTAACAGTTGCTAGTTGTTAGCCTACACACCTATCAGATTTCGAGATTTTTACTCAGTTTGGCCTCCAACTTGGTTAAATCTAGAATTAGCGGTATTAACCGCTCTTGACTAGTGTTATCTTTACATTATACAATAAGACTAAGGTACCATGTCGCGCTTCGCATAAATTTAACTATATATTCGAACCATCTCGCTGTTTGAAACGGTTCTAAATATGTATGAATAAATGAGCGTTAAAATATATTGTATTTCTATTCAAAAATAAATTGCTGACAATGAGTTAATATACATTTTGTATTGTGTAGAACAAACTTTTGCCGCAACGGCGGATTGAACCTGCATAGTTTGGGTACGAGCCTTATACATCAGCCACTACGATATCTAGGACCTATTTCTCGGTACCTTAAGGAATCAAAAATCGGGCGAATATACAACGTAGATGCAAACGCAGCCGCAGAGGCTGTGTGGAAACTGCGTTTATACTGCACCTTCCCACGGCATATTTAGTGGCATCATGTGAAGATGTTTCCTAGTGCGATTTAGCCTTCAACACATTGAGTGGTGAAATATTGCTGTATTTGACAATCGCACACTGCGAACTAACCGATTTAGGAGTTGTTGTTGCTCAGTTACTTAGACATTCGAAGCAACGCGAGATATCTGCAGTACGCGTACAACCGTGCGCCGTGCAACAAACTGAATTAACACAATTAACATATAGTGGGCGCCTTTAAACCTGTCCTAAATCACATAGTTAAAGCGCTCTGACCATGATAGTTTACGCCTAGTATTTACTTCGGTATATGGAACCGTGAAGTGCCGCTGAAGACTAATAGTAACTTTAGATAGATAGATGTAAATAGATTAATGTACATTTTGAATTATATTGAACAAACTATTGCCGCAACGGGAATTAAACCTGCATGATTTGGGTTCAACCCTTGTACTTTAGCCACTACGCTACCTAGCAGCCATTACCCGGTTGTTTAGGAACCTCTCAAAGCGAGCGAAAGATAACGCACGTGCACACGCACGACTAACAACCAACTCGATTAGTTCATCGCGTAGCATGAATGTGTGACTCTGTGCGGGAAAGGGATAAAACAAAAAGCAGCAATATCTCAACAGGGATTATACATACAATATTAGTCTAAAGAAAATAATGCAAAATAACAACAACACTGCAAAAATTGAAACTTATGGTAATTATTATTTTCAATCGCAAAATAGATTCAATAAGTTGATCATATATATTGTGATCCAAGTCCTCCCGGTTAATACAAAAAACCGTGATCTCACTGCTTTTGTCTTTGGGTCGAAACTTGTCCTTCATAATTAACAGCAGAACAAGTTTTTTTCTGCTCAGAATTTATGTGTAAATGCTTCACAACGCTTTGTTTACTATGGTGACAGTTATTATAGTAATTGTGGAATGCAAAATAAAAGCGCAATAGTACAAATGCATAGTTTTTGTTTTTAAGTGCCGCTTACAGCTCTTTGGCTTATTAAATTAATGTTAAATCAAAGTGGGAATGAGACTAAAGCCGTAATGAAATAAAATTTAGGACGACTGCTGTATTAGAATCTGAGTGTTAGCTACAAATATTTTAAATATACTACATTTTTGAATCAATAATTCAGGTGTACTACAATTATACAATAAGCCCTCACTGTGTTGCTACTGTCTTCTCTCCTGGATTTGACAATATTCCAACGCGACTGCATATTGTATCCTATTTAAACACTTGAACGATCGTCCATTGCATATTTTTACTCAGCTCAGCAAATTACAATATGACACATAATACACTTAAAACCCTGTTTTCAATTAATTCTAATGTTTTGCCTTTTCAAATGAAATGTTTCTATTAAGAACAACTTACATATTTGTGTTGCTCTCGTGGTTTTCGGAACATTTGTTTTGCACGAGCGAGCAAACAGTTATTATATTTATGCTTTTTGGTTTACGTATTTTTTGTTTTCTTTTTCGTACGTTGTCTATGTACACATATGTTGTTTTTCTGCCAATCGATATATGTATGAATATTCTGGGACAGAGATACCCAACATCTACGCTTTCCGAACATTCATAATTATATTGCAGGGTTTTAAGGAGCCTTGGTTTTATCCCGGACCCTGGAATTCGTATTCCATGTGAAAGTCGCATGCAGCCAACGTCTATGATTTGCCATTTAAAAAAATAAAAATTCAGGTCCATGTCAACTTTAGGGGCCTTACTATAATGCATGCCATGCTATTCTCGATGTACAAGTCTAAGCCTTAGTCTTAGCCTAAGGTAAGGTGCCTATATGAGCCATGTACTAAGCCTAATTATTAGTCGGTGCGCTAACGCCTAATGCTTAGTCGGTGTAGTTTGTAATGTTTTGAATTCTATCTTGTTCATTAAATATATCTGACAAAACTGTGTTTGAAATAAATTTGTTAAATTGAAAATTTGTGATTTAGCGTCACTAAAATTGATGTTAATTTATAAAAATTTAAGGCACAAACAAACAAAAACAAATTAACCGACCAAATTCTTTCAACTCAAAAATATATTTCGTTTGCGATTTGGCAGCAACTTCTTATTTCCCTTTGGAAGCGTATAAACAATGTTTCTAGAATGACATTTGTTTACATAGATTGCCAATTTTAAGCAGACCCTTAAAACTGGAAACTCTGTTGGTACCATTAGAGTTTCCAACTCTAACAAGCTACGTGTTATAACGTTTGAAGTACGATATGAATGTCATGTGTCAAGAACTGAGCCTTGTTTTGACTGTTACAAATAAAGATAGCATACCTGAACTATGTTACATCGCACTATAAATACACGATGAACAAATATTACACGTTGTGGCTCTACACGGCAGAAGTTTCGCGTATACTGGACCAAATTTATGGAATGCATTGACGACGTCACTGCGAAGAAATGAACTAACCATGAAGAAATTTTAATAAAATTAAACGCTTGCTTATCCCATTAACAATAAAAAAGTAAAATAAACAGCCAAAAATGTGCGATACAAAAACATCAATTCTAGTTGTAATTCTATGCTTATCTATGTGTAGTTAGTAGACGTGATCTTACGGATTTGCTGATCACAGTGAGTAATCGGTCTAACATGCACAAGTTATGATATACAGGTGCAGCAATGGCCAAATTAGCATGTTTTAATAAAAGATTTTGCCTTCATATATGCTTGTGGATGGAGTTACGCAATCATACAAAACTGTTAGGAAATTGCTGCAATTATGGTTGAGAACACGGGGTTGAGGCTCGTTTCTCGCAGTTTGGCAATATATACATGTCAACTTCGTACTTGCGGTGTGCGGTAAACAAACAGTAATAATAACACATATTTAAATATTTCGTCGGCCAACAATGCAATGACTAGCTATGTGGTTAATTAATATTCTGCTACGTTCAGCAGTGATTTTATTTGGCACGTATTGACATTTGATAACATTTTCCAAGATGCATTCCTTAGAAGATTTGCTCCACGGATCTGCCTAAATCATTTGTGCGAGCAACTCTGTATCTTATACGAGTAGTTTCCAGCCTAGAATCTAGCGTACATTATATTTAGAAGAATATGCATAAGCGAAAAAGACAAGTCATTGATCGGTTTTAAAGAATTAAATTTAAGCCTAAAAACATTTGCTTCTCGGTCTCTTCTTGACGATAGACATAGGATTTCATACCACACATTCGGTGACTATTATTGAATCGGAATTAAAAATGTTGCAATGAAAAGAACAAATTTATGTTTTATATCGTGAAGCAGTGAAAATAGTGACAATAGGTGAAATTGTGTAGCTGGAGCTCAAAGTCTCTGATATGCCCCTAATTTGTTGCCACATGACAATTTTGAGCTCTCATCGACATGGACTCGACCATAGGTTATTAAAATATGAGTTCACCGTATTTTCGTAATTAAATGTAAGGCACAGCTAACCAGATAGTAATTGGGAAAATACTAACTGAAATGATTTCCTCGCAAAAAAACAAAGCTGTTTTCAAAAAGCGTTCACAGTTGAAATATTGTTCGATTATAAAAGGGCAGATGCCGCATTGGAAACATATATTTAAGCTGATGCTGTTTTGGATTGACCATAGCTCAGGATATTATCTAAGCTTACGGTACATTTACAAACTTAGCCGATAGTGAATTGCTATTGAGAGTTGGACACTCTATGCCTATGAAATAGAATTGATTTTGACATAACATAGCCATATTTGTATTTGTACATGTAGTATGGAACAACTTTATACGTTATCTAACGTTACTCGCGATTCGCGATTATCACTCAATCATACCTTTTGTTCATGATTGCTGCTTGAAATTCAGGAGGGTCAGAACAAATCTTTTATCAACCATACCACGAATTTTTGCCAATATTTTTGTGGTTACATGCCTTAACCCAAGGGATTATGGCTATAACGGATCGGATCATACCTGACAGCATTTATATATGATGACAACGAACAGTGCCTTATTCATCTTAAAAAGCCACCATGAACTCCTGGAATTATCCATCGTGTTCCGGCATCTACTAAAACATTCTAGTTCATGTCTCTAATGCAAATATATCATCAATTACCGGTTGAGATTTCCAACACAGACGGCATATTTTGCACGAAAAGTATAAATATTGTTAGATCCGTTTTTGAGCAATGAAAAAGAGTATTTTTCAAACAATTTCGGAACACATTCCGAATTTGAAAAACACCTGAGCGCGGAGGTGTGCATGTGCAAAATTTTTTGATGAGTAGGTATTCGCGCAAATTGGAGACTTGTCTATTACCACTAGGCCCGTACTCGCGGACTCCGACAAAATTTTCAGGCCCGCGGAGACCGAAAATTTTAAACACTTATCAGTGACATAAAAAATTTTGTAATTGTTTGTTGCTAAACCGTGCCACTGTAATTAATTTGAAATTTTTGATTGTTATGCGGTGGCTCTCACTATGGTGCCTCTCTGACTGTCAAAGGGTCGGAACAACGACGCAGTTTCGGAGCCCACTTTCAGACCTTCCAATCAGCCATCGCAAAACGAGAACTTGCATGCATTTTAGCAACTGATAGCGTTGCCAAATTCATCAGACTTGACAGCTCTGAGTCCGTAAATAAGCAGCGTCAAAAACCACTAATAAGGCGTGTCAGGCTGCACTCACTGAAGAACTATCCAGTCTTTCGAGCTGGGCACCATACTGAGAGGCACCATTGGCAACCGCTACAAAGAGTAAATCACAAAATTTTTGCATATCGCAAACAAAACTAATCCGTCATATCTTTTACACAGCAATCTTCAAATAGATAATAGAACCATGTAGTGTCTTGAACAGATTAAAATAAAGGGAACAATCTATTCAAGCGAACGCCAAGGGCGTCGAACAACACCCGCTAAACGTATCACTATAACTTTGCAAATAGGATCCTCGTAACAGGAGCCAGATTGTGTGTCAAACAACGCCGGAGTATAGGGCACCTTATAATTTTAAAAACAGCAAAAAATACCACAAGCTTCTTGGACATCCCTCAATAAAGATAACCTCAATGTATTTTGGAATACACTCTCTCTACCGAACGCAAACAATTCTTGGTAATCTTACCGTGAGTTTCGGTGCAGATTGACACAATTTCTAACAAAACCTAAATAATGAATTTAAGCGTAATTTACTGCGATTACTACAGCACCAAAAATGTGTCATGCATTTGATAATTTAAATGGGCCGAATTCGAAATATAACCGTAACTTTTAACCGCTACGAAACCGAATAAATTTTCCTCTTTACATGATTTTGGAAGCTTCAAGTGAAACCACTATTGCAGAAAAACAATCTCAGGACCGACGTTAGTATGTGAGTACCCCCCTCCCTATTATGGTGTAAGTTTCCTACCAAAGTTAGGCATTATCGAAACCGCCTGCAACTATCGTCAAAAAAATTTTCTAAAATGGGACTACATGATTAAGTGTCATTGAAACTTAGTTTTTAGCGTCGCGCCTACATTTTCAGACACACCGCGACACAAATGTGGGTTGTCCGCTACCCGCGGGTAACCCGCTACCCGGGAGCGCAACATTTGATTCCGTGCGCAGCTCGGCCCGCGGGTACCCATACCCGCACAGCTTTGCCTGAGTATTACAGCACAATCTTAATATATCTAGATACTACAACTAACCAAGTTGCAGCTACAAAATTGCTTTAATAGTGTGTAAACTCGATATTAATTAGTTGCTGCAATGGTTGCGCCGGAAAGAGTAAGTCAAAACACATAATTTATTATATTTGATTGTTGATGTATGATATGAGAAAAGGCAATATTTAATCGATTCTTGCGCCCTCACTACAGAACTGTTTTAATGTTGTAATTTCTCACATATTAGGGCATGAAAATACAAACTAATATATAATGTGATTTTAAAAATATTCCCACTATTCCAACGGCGAAATCCAACTATTACAATTCGCAGGGGCGCAGCAAGACTTATTCCCCAGCGGCGGACTGAACCTAGATCGTTTTGTTGTGAACATCGTACACTAGCCACTACGCTGTTTGACAGCTGTTCAGTTCCTTAACGAACAACACAAACCGAGCAAACAAGACCGCACGCGCAAACGCACGCTGCACGATAAAATCGGTCAGCGCCACTCGTTGCATAATGCACGTGCTGACAAATGTGTCACTATAAGAACTAAAGGGTTTTAACGGTAAATTAATAGATATGAGTTTGCATTGATTTAAATAATTTGTAGTAGTTTAAATGTTTACAACCTGAAAAATAAGAGCATGTTAAGTGATAAAACAGTTGCATTACATATAATGCGTTGGTCTCGCACGCTTGATATTCACGCCAATTTTATTCTTAATGATAAAGAAGATAATAATAAGATAATCCGCAGACTGAAGGAATAACAACTGCCTGGCGCAGTGTTAGGTACGCTAATTATTCGGTGGTTGTTAACTTTTTGCTCAAATTTTGACGAAAATTTACTGTAATTTATAGTAGCAAAATATGGCTCATCATCATGCTTCA
>JASANE010011474.1:0-13143 GCA_030248225.1 Trileptium ribeirensis
CTAAACAGATATTTGGAAATTTATGTTTTGAGGGGTCTCATCGAATTATACATGGATTTACAAGTCTCTATAACCTTTTCGGTATTATTATTTCTTTGCAGAAAAATTAATTTTGATCAAATTTTATGAAAGATTGAGCTAAAAATTAGAGCAAAAAGTTTGACGTATGAACTGAGTTTAGCCTTTGAGTAAAAATTTCGTGCTCTTTTGTTTCACATTATCCTAAAAATTTTGATTTATCCTGTTTACTTTTATTTACCAAATGTCTACGATGCAAAATTGGGTGTTTGCAGCTTCAATTGGGCACGTCATGTAGTGTCGTGTTTGGAATTGTTATTATTTTGCACATTTTCGTTGAAATTTGGCAAGGATAGATCACTAAAATTTTACACATTTTAAAATATTAAAATAAATTTTATTACACAAATTTTTCTAACATATTGCTTTAGCTAATCAACGCAAGACAATGGGACTTGACAATTTTTGAGCTTAAACTATGAAGCAGAATTATTTGACATATTTTTCCATTATAAATTACATTCAAATTTTGATCAAAATTTGTCAAAATTTGAGCAAATTTTGATCAGGATTTGAGCTCAAATTTTGAACAAAAAGTTTGAGGTAAAAGAACGCACCTCAGGGAACAATGACACTAACGGCAGTATTACTACAACAGCTTACTCTCGAAGCTGCATCCCAAGCAGTTTGTAGTTCTTCACTGAGCGCTTTGAACATGAGTTCCAAAAACGGTGGAATATCGTCGGATTCGCTGGGTATATCATGGGCGATACCCAAGTGATCAACGGGTAAATTCGATAGGGTTCGCCGAATGACTTCGATCGTGCGGAGTCGTTCCTTTTTCAGCTTGTCATACTCATCGTTGATGGTTTGGTGTTTCTGAAATAAAATTGATTAAAAAGAACAATAATTTAAATATAAAAACTAATTCGGAAGTTAACGATAAAATAAATTTATTTTTTAAATTAAAATTAAGTCTAAAAGTAATCAATTAATATTGTTTTGCATTGATTCATTGTCTAAAAACATTGGTTACAGAAAGATTAACACAACACCAAAGCAACTGCATCACTCTTACATTGCGAAAAATGTAGAAACATAGTTGCCTAGATTCGTACACAAATATTTCATTTAAGATACACACTACATTACGGAAACCTATTTAAAAAACAAAGTCATTATATTAAATAGCAACACCTATTCGAACAGGGTATACACAAAATAATGTGTTTTGGGTTTTAATACAAATTTTTCTAACAAATTTTGAAACAAAATTAATATTATTTTATTCAAAGGCGTTTGAATAACTTATGTAATTATATAAATGAAATAACCGCAGTACTATGTTTTATTCGTATTTCGGCCAATATAAACGTTCAGGGACGTAAATGCATTGTAGGATGTGTCTTTATCCTAAAAGTTAAGCCACGATAGTTTTAATCTAACCTATACAATTAATATCACGCAATACTTAGACAAACGTATTATTTAGAAACAAACACTAGTATATTCTTGACGTTTCACGTTATTATAATTTTTGGGTTTATAAGCGGACAAAATTCGGACTATATCATTGCGACAAATCGAGTGCTGAGACTCTCCACCGACCCTGGGTCTGCCAGCGTTTATACGCTTTAATTATCTGTCAGGAATTAATGTCACACAACCGTTAGACTAAGCCTAAGTCTTAGTCAGGTACCGGCAACTGATGCTTTCCGAATCGTTCACAATTCGTTCACTGGTCCATTTTTCTAACCATACAAACGTACGAATGCTAACAATGACATGAATTCATATTTTGAATTGAGTGTATGTTAAAGTAAAAACTGTGCCAGAATATAAATCTAAACCCATTTTACGAAGAATACCAAAAGCTCCAATAAAATATTATTGCAAACCTCAAGTAAATTGGTTAAATAGTATGAATGGACTCTTTTGTATATAAGGCCATAAATGTTAATTTTTTATGCCGTATGCCACGTTTATAAGTTGCACACCACATGGAAGATTTGTCAACGTACAGCCCAGCCAATACCATATATTGGCATATTCGAGTTTTGTTTTTCCCTGTTTTCTTCAGATTTTACTAAATACGAGTTCCTTTCATATAGTTACCGAAGAGCCTATTTACAGCTACGTTTTCTTGCTCTGAAAATTACAGGTCTGTTGGTCTTAACGTACTGTATTCCATATTTCCTACAAGAAGCCGAATTTCTAAAAACTTCTCTAAAATAAAATTTCAGTTAACCTTAATTATTTCGCTGAGTTGGTCTTGAATTGCGAGCAATTCTTTTTCGAGTGTCGTAATTCGTTGTTCCCGTTCGGCCAATTTATCTTCGTGTACCTTCTTACTTTGCTCAAGTTCGTGCTGGGTCTAAAAATAATTTATTTATAATATAAAATAATATAAAATGAAAAATATCTGATCAAAATTGCCCTAAAAATATATATATCTAAAAATATGACTGCATAACAACCTACAAAACGAAAAATCTATAAAAATTAAAGTAAAAACTTTGTACTAATGAAATGGCCCAACTAACCCTAAGGGATGGTACGTTATAATGGTAGAAAAAAGAACAGCTTAGAGCGGGGGTTCGGGGAGCGGCAGCCCTCCGACTTAGGCTTAGGCTTAGTGTATGTCTCATATAAAGACCTTAGCTTAGGCTTATACTAAGGCTCAGGCTTTGTATATGGGGATCGGCATGGCCTGCATTTTATTTCCACCCTTCAGCGTTACTTGGGTCAACAAAATAATGGAATGCGGCTTAGTGTTAAAAATGCACAAATATTGAATCTCTGATTTGGTGCAAATATCAATCCATTTATAAAACAATTTTAAACCGGTGATAAAGTTTTATGAAAATACCGATCTCTTTAACGCTAAGACACATGGAGTTTTGAAAAATTTTGTACAGTTCTATGACGTAATATTTTTGATATTTTAAACATCTTCAGTATCATATCTTTTCCCAAGAGTTGTTTGAATGAATCTTGCTTATGTCCTAATATTTTTAATTCATGGCATGTCAATAAATTTTTACGTTTAATTTCATAATGGCACGGGATGGCTGGGATATTTTCCAGTTAAAATCTACATTATTTCGCATTGTTTAATGTTTAGAATTTTTTGCAAAATCGTAATTAGCCATATGTAAAAGCGATCTCTTATAGTCTCAGACCAAGCAACAGCAGATGTTCACAATGTTAAAATCCTTTGTTTCTAGAATTGCACAACCTGGCCCATGTCACCTTTTAAGGCCGGACGTTATAACGTTAGAAAAAAGAACAGCTTAGAGCGGGGATTTCGAAAGGCTGCAGCCCCCGACTTAGGCTTAGTACATGGATCATATAGGGACCTTAGCTTAGGCTAAGACTAAGGCTTAGGCTTAGTATATCGAGAACGGCATGGCATGCATTTCACTTCCGCCTCTAAAGGTTAAATTTGCCCCTTATCGCCAAATATCTTATCAGGGTAACATTCAAAATAGCGTTTCAGAATTGTTGCCATATGTTTCATATATTTAAAATTAATTTTTTTGATAGGTGATAACCGCTTAAGTTTAAGTTTTACTGCAAAGAATCAATGATCTTCGTTGCACACGTATAATTTCGATATTCCATACGTGCGGAAGTATGGCTGGGGGGTGCTACCACCCCTTAGGATCGGACGCTTCCCCACGGGGATCCTGTCTACTCTCTCTGACGGCACATTCATAGTTCATACCCCAGGTGCTATTATGGGTGAAAATATTTTTGGAATAATTATGCTCTTCAAAATGTTACAGTATATTCCTTATTTCGGTATGCCTGTTGCTAAAAAGGTTAAAATTGCCTATTAATTGTCTATACAATTTATGCAGCGTTTACGTTATAAAGGACCCCCATGTGAAAGTTTTGTCCAAACTGGGTGTCTCTTCCACCATCAATTATATGGTGTCCTGGACACCAAAGTGTTTGTGATTGTATTTTCAGATAGTATACATAGGTAGTGTAGTGTCGAAATTAGTATGGTGTATAATACCCCATAAAATCTATATGGTGTTAGCTACACCATGCTGTCATTTACACGCAATATATAATGGGTTTTGGTATGGTGTCCTTGACACCGTCAGTAAATCAGTAAAGACAATAGGCAGATTAAGACACTATAGCTACGTAGATGGTGTCTCATACACCATCTATTCCAGTACATAGTGTAGGTATATATCGTATACTACCGGATGGTGTGGTCTAGACCATTGGGGGACAAAACTTTCACATGGGGGTCCTTTATAACGTAAACGCCGCATTAGAAGTTTCGCAAATAGCATGTTTAATCTTTTGGTTAAAATCTCAGACAAAGGCATGAGATTGTCCATAAAATTCTCTATCGCGTGATATAAATTTTCATGCGGTTCCCAGTAGTAATGCGTGAAAATTTCAAAGAAACCATCGCGTGTTCCATAATAGGTGGTAACTAAAATGAGCGTTCCTAAATCGGCATGTTGATTTCAATTTCGGCGGCATTTATACTTTGATTATGTTGACACCTTAAGGTGATGAACGGATCTTATACGATAGATAGCAGCACAACGCTAGTGAAGCCAAGATTTGGAAATCACTCCAATATATATGGCCACATTAAGGATGTATTCCCGTTGCTTCCGAATCTTTTGGATCCTTTTGTGGACATTGCCGATCCGATACGACTAAACTGTGAGCTATGGTAACCCTGAGGGGCAATATTGTTAGAAAAAAGAGCTGCTTAGATTGGAGGGTTCCCGGTTAGATAGCCCCGCGACTTAGGGTTAGTGTATGTCTCATATATGGACCTAATCTAAGGCTAAGACTTAGGCTTAGTATATCGATAACAACATGCCATGCATTATACTTTGGCCCCTCAGGGTTACTTTGGCGAAACTCTGTATCTACTATAACTTTTGTTTGCTATGTAGTGTTTTGCACTGCATCATCGGATTCCTATTCTATTTGGATCTGATAAAATTGTGTATGCTCTATCGGATCGGGCGTAATGTGAACCCTGCCCTTTACTTCACGTTAGTTTAATAAATAAATAGTCTCACATGTCCACAGACTCACAAAAAGTGTGTGTTTTCTAAATTATTTGCAGGATTTATTCTTTTATAAATTGCGATAAAATTTTAGAATCATTTGTATTGCTAATGAGATACTTAGAAAATAATAATTAACGGTATTAAGACAGTTTAGAACATTTAGATACAACCATAGAAAGTTACTTCTTGTGATTTTTGAATTTAAGGGTGACGTGTCATTTCGTTAGGACAATTTTTGCAATATACCGATGTCAGAGGGCTTGTTCAGCTACGGACGATGCACAAAGTTTGTCAAAATTTTGTCCTCACTCATCTTAAATGTCGTTAGAGATGTCTTTATGATAGTCCTTTTGTTAATTTGGAAATCTCAGGGGAACTACTCGCCAGTAGCACACTCGACTAAGCTCAAATCATTCGATTTCATTCTCCATAAATACACTGGCCCAAGTAACCCAGAGGGACGAAAATAAAATGCAGGTCATGCCGTTCTCGATATACTAAGCCTAAGCCTTAGGCTTAGCCTAATCTAAGCTCCTTATATGAGACATGCACTAAGCCTAAGTCGGGGGCTACAACTCGTAACCCCCCGCTCTAACATGGTTCTTTTTTATAACGTTATAACGTACCGACCCTCAGGGTTACTTTCTTAATCTAATCAATTCAGGCATTGAATATACAAAAATACCCAAAAAATATGTCCTTGAGGTAAATTTTGAAGGTTATATTGGATACTATGTGTTCAAGATGGCATGTGAAACGATTGTATATTTGAAGTATATATCTGAATACTCTATTCAATTAGTATGTTTCCTGTATTGCTTGTGTTTAGTGCAATTTTATGGAAAATGTGCGAAACTATCCGCAAACGGTATATTTTTTTCATCAAGGCGACCCACAGGATAAAGCTGCCATGAAAAACCGAAAATATATTGGAACAGAATACCATATTCAAAGAATCCTCCAAGGAGAAGTTGTTGATGTAGCCGGAGAGTTTTTGAAAGTGACGCCCGTAATTAATGGTTGCAATTACCTATTGAGTAAAACCCAAACAGTGGCAATTACTTTTTCAACTGCAGCTTGGGCTTCAACGACTTTTCGCTTAAGCTTAATAATCTGTTCGGCCAAATAGGACAAATTCGATTTATCACGTTCGAAATATCTGGACGGATGGGACTGACTCTGTCGACTGTCGACTTCTGTGGCACTTCGGCTAAACCGTCTCCGAACGTCTGACCCCCGACTATCCAGTGAGCCACGCCTTCGGGCATGTGATACACGCCTTCTATCCGAGCCACCACCTGATTGAGTTGCGCTGCTGGCAACTGTCGTAGTCAACGGGGATTGAGCAGAACTTCGACGGGTGAGGGAACTCTCAGATGAGGAGCGGGATGATGGGACTATCTTATCGAAGGGTCGATATTGATCAAGAGGTCCTTGGGTGGCGTAAAAGTAGTTGACCAAGTCGTCTTCGACAGTGTCGCATAGACGATTAAGTTCTTCGGAGAGTCGACATGCAACAGCCAAGTGCGATTCAAGTTCTTCTTGTTTCTTTTTTAGCTCCTAAAAAGTTATTTATATACAAGCTAATTTTTATAGCCTGTGCGACTTTATAAATACTTGTATCCACAAAATTCCAAAAACGTTTAACGCAAGCCTAAGATTTGAATCTTTGTTAAGGCCAATAAGCCTACATTTTCTGAGAAGAGAGTGCTTTTTCAAACTAACTTTTCTGTTATTACTAATAATTTACATATACTCCCATACAAGTTTAGGCGCATGTGACCTACAACCTAAGAATGTTATACCAACAAATATGCTGCAATATGTTCATAGCTTTAACTTGTACACAGGATATTTCTCAGGTAATTTTCATGGTCAAATAAGATCCCTAGCCTAAACAAGGATTCTGATCGAATTTATTCCCGACCATCTTTATTAACAACATTTCTTCCTGTATTTATCCGTTGACAATTTTAATGATGTGACAAGCAGCTAAATAAAAAACGTGAGGCGCTACAGCCAAGGGTTTTTGCTAAGTGAAGACTTTTGATCGTTAACAAAGGGGTTCTTAAAGTAGCTCTCTCAAATTTTGAATTGCGTTTGTTTCATGATTTCTCTTAAAGCACACTAAAATGGGTGAGATAGAGAACATTATTCATTGATTTATTTTTTAAAATAGCACTCAACGTGCCGCTGGGCACGTTTGGTGAAATGACATTAGTCTCCCATGAAAACAAGCTTTGACTATCTAATAAATCTGAAACAGAAAACAACAAACTTCTTTAAGAGCATCAATTTCAGCCTGCATCTTTGTCCCGATATCTCGCGTTTCGATGGTCTTTGTCTCAATTTGTCGTTCGTATTCGTCAACTTTTTCGATTAGCTAAAATTAAATAACGAATTTTAATAAGTAAGTCCTGAGAGACGGCGATGATATGTAGCCATTTGAAAAGCTTTGAAATTATGACAAACCTAATTAGCTACGGATGTATTTTTGTTACCAAATTTAGAAATCATGAGTGTTTCAAATTCATGGTTCATGTTGGTTGATGGGCAACTACCCACTGAAATCAGTCAAGAATCCCATTCATTTCCGCTGGCCGTTAGCATAAATTAGGTTCATAAAAATGGGTAACTGTCCATAGGCTGAATCTTGAATCCCACGGATTTATATTGCTGTTTAGCACTAAACCACCTGTTTTAGAGCATAGAAAAATTATAAGAGGATGTATTTTTGTTACCAAATTTAGAAATCATGAGTGTTTCAAATTCATGGTTCATGTTGGTTAATGGGCAACTACCCACTGAAATCAGTCAAGAATCCCATTCATTTCCGCTGGCCGTTAGCATAAATTAGGTTCATAAAAATGGGTAACTGTCCATAGGCTGAATCTTGAATCCCACGGATTTATATTGCTCTTTAGCACTAAACCACCTGTTTTAGAGCATAGAAAAATTATAAGAAATAAGCTATTAAAATTCTTACTTCGGTAAATTCAGTCGCAAGTCCTTCGTGTTGTCTAGCAAAATGGTTAATTAGCTGCTCGACGACATCCGGCAACGCTGCTGCATTCATTCTCGCAATATCGCCACGTGGATCGTCGAAAAATTCGCTGGTGTATTTCTTGCAAATCTGTAACAAAAATCGTCAAATCACAGGCTTACAAGTTCCCAGGAACAGAATCTATTGGTACTCTGTTAGTTTACTATTAAATGGTATTAGTACAATATATAATAAGCGGCCCATGTCAGCTTTAGGTGCCGAAGTATAATGCGTGCCATGCCGTTCTCGATATACTAAGCCTAAGCCTTAGTCTTATAGCTAAGCTAAGGACCCTATGTGAGCCATGTACTAAAAATAAGCCTAAGTTGGGGGGGCTGCCGCCCCCCCAACCCCTCGCTCTAACCTGTTCTTTTTTTAACGTTATAAGGTCCGTCCCCTAAAGTTGACATGGGCCGAATAAGCGATAAACTCTAACAACAAATTACCCTGTTCTAAAGTGAAGAGGTATTTAAGTATTTTTTCCTTGAACCAGAGGTTTTTTATTTTTTCGACAAGAAGTAAGTTGGGGTAAAATTGGCCAAAATTTTGGCGGGTGGGGAGGTTTACGCTCTGTCGACCTGCCCCACAACGACATCCCCTCGGACAGTTTACCAATCTAAGCCGACGGACCTTGGACACCTATTGGTTTAAATTGTATCAGAAGCGAGCAATAGTTCAGAGGCGGGCATTCAGTTACCATTGAAATAGGCATTTTATTGTAGTTTGACAAACAGTGCCTGAAACGTTCCCAAAAGTCTAAAAATCCGCTTCCATACAGATCATCAAGCGTCCCCACAGACCTTACTTTACTTGTAATGTATAGATGGGATATCGCACGTCCTCGTGAGCGCCCTATGATTTTCATTACATAAATGAAGATGATTGGGAATATTGAACATTGGTAAAACATGATAATTGTCTTTTGAAAAGGTTTCATTCAGTTTGCAGTTTGTTTGTTTCTTTGTGGCCGGATGTACTAGTAAAACGCCTACAGCATCCCAATTCAATTGCTTCGCATACAACAGGGATCGGATTTGGATAGCAGTTCGTAGGAATGTGGTAATACGCACACTACAGTATCTAGTCTGAGAAAATTTGTGAAGAGAATGTCACAATCTGACGACGCAACAGGTACTGAGGACGCAAATCAAAGCTCTTACACATTAAAAAAATCTGTTTTGTATTGATCAACTGTTTGCCGTCGAATCCAATCTGAATCAGGTTTTTATACACGTGACTATAAAATAGCTAAGTCTCTCTGCGTCGAAATAATTCCTGGCTAATAAGACTTTACACAACATGCGACTCACTAAAACAAACCTTTAATATCCGATTCTGAGTTTAATATCTGATTTCAAAGTTTAATCTGATTTTAATATCCGATTCTAGTTGTATCTGTTCGACATTGGCCAGGTTTCTAAAGAGAAAAGCTGCCTGAATCTATGCAAGTATACCATGGTTTGGAGTAATTTGGGTTATGGTTATTTGACATGTTAATCGATCTATTGCCCGGCAGAAAGCGTCGTAATTTATTTGAAAATTTTGAATCAAGATATAGTTTTAACGTCAAATCATTAGACATTTGAGAGTTTATTATATAATTTTTAAAATATAAAATCTGCATTTTTTCTTTAATATTAAATGTAATGTTTTCTGTTTGGCCGTAGCAAAGCTTCGGCGCTGCTCGAAGCTCCGGTAAAATGTTCTAAAACATCTTCGTATTTACAAGTCTGAATGCATTTCTTGGTGAAAAGCTTAAATATATATCGCTTTCGGCCAGTATTCAAGCCACAATGAAATTCGAATTTACCAAATCTCAATCCAGGCACAAATTTTAAAATAATCGTTCCAGTATACGTGAGATTAGACCCTTTAAGGCCCCAGGTTAGACCTTCACTATGCAGGTACCTGTAATTAATATTATTTGACTATTGACTCTTCCGAGTTTGACCTTTAAACCTTGACCTTATCATTTGACCTAATCTTTCCCAGTATAAGTGAGATTAGACCTTTAACGCCCCAGGTTAGACCTTCTCTATGCTGGTACCTGTAATTAATATCATTTGAATATTGACTCTTCCGAGTTTGACCTTTAAACCTTGACCTTATCATTTGACTATTTGTCTGTTAAGACACATTACATCAAATCCAGCTGTAACCTAACCTGTAACAGCTGTTCGGTAACAAAATTTAGTCCGTAGTTGGCTTGATGCAAATCGCCTTGGCGATTCTGAATATCGCAAAGTTGTTTGTGAAGCATTGAATTTCGTGCTTGAAGAGTTGCAAACGCTTCATCGGTTGCCTGAAATAGCCAAAGCCAATTTGATTTTGTCCCAATTATTGCGATTTTTGGTTCGCAATCATTTGGTACTAACAACAGCAATTTTGTACAAATTACGAGACTTAAAGTTTATAATAATATTTCGGAAAAATTACGTTATACAGGAAACTTCATGTTGTTTACACACGTCAGGAAAATATATTGAAATGTGAATGCACTTATAGTGAAATGCTGGTGCATCGAAATGGATCCCTTGAACCCGGCTAAATTAACTAAAATAAAGATGTAATATTGTAAAATGTTTGTTTACGGAGCGAAGCGAAAGGAAGCGTTTTCGTTTTCGTCAGAGATGGTAGAATGGCACCGTCCGCCCGTCCGTACTTTCGTCTGTCGAACTCCTCAATGACCAATCGGCCGATCTTAATTTTTTTGTTTTAAAGACCTAATATCCTTCAGGTTCAAGCGATGTAATTTGTGTCAAAATGTGTTTTAGTTAATTAGTAATTAACTAATTAGTTAAGAGTGTTATCCTATTTTTAGCATTTTCAGACAAAAATTGTTTATTTTTCAATGGATAATTAATGTAGAGGCATTATTTTGGGGCGTATACTACATCTCACCGTGCTGATTACAAATCTGGTGTTTATTACTATTCAAGAATGTTAAAAAAACAAGCGAATAAATTAGTTAATTTTCTAATTACTGATTAACTATTAATTAGCAATTTTTTTATGAAAATTTGCAAAGTGCTCAGAATTGAAAAAAATTGTATACAGGGTTATCGATATTGGTGATCACGAATATGACATTTCTGAAGCTCTAAAACTTGGCAGTATATGCTAATTACTCAATTAATTAGTTCATTATTTAAGTTTATGCAAACTCCAAAATTTGTTGATTTTTGAAGTTTTTTGTGTCGCTGATTACGACTATTTTACTTTTAAAGCTGAAAAATTTTATAGTAATTATATATGGTGGTTTATATTGTATGCTTTTTATTCGATGGTTTGATATCAATTGTCTAAAACGTGATACTTATTATAAATGGATTAAATATTTAGTTGAAACACATGTGTACATAAATAAGATATAAAATACTTTGCCTATTGCACCGATAACTTTTTGTAATTTACCACGTTTACTAATCATATATTGAATTTTGACTCGTACAAGGTAATTCCACTATTATATAAGCACACTCTACTGCATTTATGTATACAGCCTAAGCCTAAGCCTAAGCCTAAGCCTAAACCTAAGCCTAAGCCTAAGCCTAAACCTAAGCCTAAGCCTAAACCTAAGCCTAAGCCTAAACCTAAGCCTAAGCCTAAGCCTAAGCCTAAACCTAAGCCTAAGCCTTATACGTATATTTTAATTCTGATTCTACTTTTATAGTGAAAAAGTAACCAAACCATACTTTATGTGCTCAAACTTGAGCATATTTATTAGACAAAAGAAATAAATATTTATTAATATTATATATATATATATAATTTTATATATATATAAATATTTATATTTATATAATTTATTTATAATATATAATAATTAATTTATATAATTTAATATATATATATATTTATACATATATAGTAATTAATATATATATTAATATTAATTTATTTGTTACTTAAGGATACTTATATTTCCAACTACCGTTGCGCCTTTAGTGCACTAAATTCGAGAAAAATATGCAATCTTTGTACCAAATTCACAGCCTTAAAAAAGCATGGCCTTTTATGTTATTTTGTCGCAAAGATATGGACACCTATTTGCGCCTTTTACTGTTTTTTGTTATGTCCAAACTGAGATTTGCGATGCCGACGGTCTACACGAATTTCTGCTCGTTTCTGAACATAATCTTGTGGCTACTAGTATAATGAAGAATTATTACATAGCTTGGCAGAAAGATTATATTTCTGGTTTTGCTTGTCGTTTTTTTGGTTTCCCCAATTTTAATTATCATTAAAGTTCAACAATTTTTACATAAGTTGAGAATTCGCTGACCAATGCGCTTAGTATTAATCAATAGCTTGGTTAATTAATACTTAGGGCGTTGTTAAGCTAATTCCAAACTACTGTTAAAATTTGCCTAATCAATATTTGTGGATGGTATATTTTGATTTTTAAAAGACGACACTTACCCTAGCAGCGCCGTTTAGGGCATATTTGGCATTAGCAACGGGGGCTTCATCCATCGATGCTTGCTGACCTTGGCCATCCGGACGGGGCTCGCTCGGGCCTGGCTTTCGACTCCGTTGAGAAGGACTCGGGTATCGCGGCATTTCACGATGTGGATCAACATAACGTGGACGTGCGGCACCATGCTATAATATTATAGATAGTCCACTTTGAAACTGGAGGACTTAAAATTTGTCTGACAAAAATTTAATTTACGGAGTCTTTAATTGCACCAGGGAAATTACTGGGTGCGTGCAATTTATTACCAAACAAATTTTAAGTTAATGGGTAATTACTCTATTATGAGATAAGATCTTAGAAAAAACGCACGCACTCAAATAATACCCCAAGCTTTCAAAGGCCCAAGTCATTCAAAATTTTATTAAAACATGTAAATTTTGACCACTTTTTGCGCTATAATAGAAAACTTTAACAGTGTTATTGAAATAACTACTAAATGACGTTGCTATATTTGTGTTGTAATGTATATTCTTGTAATATATTTCTTACTGTTTTTATAATAATAGATGTAACTGAACGAAGAGCAACGTCAGACAAACAACATT